>JANCYU010000044.1:0-179035 GCA_026122205.1 Galdieria yellowstonensis | reverse complement strand
TAAACCCTAATAAACCCTAATAAACCCTAAATAAACCCTAATAAACCCTAAATAAACCCTAAATAAACCCTAAATAAACCCTAAATAAACCCTAATAAACCCTAATAAACCCTAATAAACCCTAAATAAACCCTAAATAAACCCTAATAAACCCTAATAAACCCTAATAAACCCTAATAAACCCTAATAAACCCTAAATAACCCTAATAAACCCTAAATAACCCCTAATAAACCCTAATAAACCCTAATAAACCCTAATAAACCCTAATAAACCCTAATAAACCCTAATAAACCCTAATAAACCCTAATAAACCCTAATAAACCCTAATAAACCCTAATAAACCCTAATAAACCCTAATAAACCCATAAACCCTAAATAAACCCTAAATAAACCCTTAATAAACCCTAATAAACCCTAAAACCTAGGAAAACCCTACGAAAACCTAAGAAAATCTAACAACCTTGTAAACCTCTTAGCCTCGTACCCACCTTCCAAACGAGTCAATCTAATGACGTCATGAAAATAATTATTACTGTACTCAGTGTGCCTGTTTCAATTCTGTCGTAGGTGCTTACTGCTCTTTCTTTTTAAGTCAGCTTTATTTTTCCAACCAAGTTAAACTCGATGGTATCATAGTTGCGCTATGCTTGAGTGGATTAGTGGTACCTCTCAGACTCTTTTGTGATGCTCTTTTTTAAAGAATTGCGGTTACTCATTTTTTTGCTTGCTTTCATTGCAATACAGTAACTGTAATGGCACGTATTTATTAGACCTCCTTATTACAAGGCGATTACTTTGAGACGATGAAGCAACTTTAACGTGGTATGTATCTTGACCATTGTAAAGATATTGTACCCAACGCGTCCTAGGTTAGTAAAAGCTGTTGCAGTGTCATCTCTCTTGGATACCCCATTGATGCTTGCCTTGATCGTTCAATTGCTCATCTAATCTTCATTAAATTCGCTCAGTGAATTTTACCTCTTTGTCAATGCCTTTTAACAATTTGCGCCGATAGCAGGTTTTATTTGTTGTTTTTTACAAACTATATAGGATAACCGTTTAGATAGCACTTTTACCTTAATTCTAAATAGGTTACTAGAGTTGCAGTTTCAAAGTATCGTTGGTTGTTTCGTAAGTAGCACCAGGAGCTAGTTCAGCCTAAATTGAAATCCATTGCTGCAAATCGTTGGGACGATTGCCGTTACTATCCTTTTTGGTCAGGTGAATATGTTCCAAAGCCTATATTGTCATTTTATCATTATGCCTCTTTATTTCGAGTCCACTACTCTGAAATGTCGTGCAATAATCGTGATATAATTAAAAAAGTGCCTTGGTAATATTTAGTGTTCCATGCTTTACTTCGTTGTAACGCTATAATCGTTACTGTATCGTAAGTTGGTTTTTCGCCAACAACGTCCAATGAGAAGGTACTGCTGATTGCTTTTGCATGATTGAACTAGTACAGTTCAATGTAGCTTTTTGTCGTGCTTTTGAAAAATTTGCATTTACGCTACACCAATTGTTATGTTTTTATAATATGTACAGGGTTCCATTTCTATAATTTAATTTGAATATAATTTTTACTGGTGCACAAGCATATCAAATGAAAAAAGTGACATTGGTTGAATAATGACTTACACGAAGAAGCAGTGGGGTCTCTAAACAGTTGTCTTCAATTGTTAGAGCTGGTTCAGAGTTTCTGTTATGAAGGGTTATTTTGGTCATTACGATGCATTACAATGCCTCTAGTGTCAGTGAAAGCTTCATTCTCCTTATTACAATTCCAGTACTCTGAAAAGCAATGAAGTAACCACGAATTGTTTAGAGTAAATCTTGGGTGCCCAACAGTGATGGATAAATGTCACTTATTGAGTCAACAGTTGCCCAACAATCCTCAATTTGATTTTACCACTCTGGGTTCATTCATGATTGAGCTGCTGCAGTACCTTGTAACTTTTGAGTGATGGTTTTCTGCTGAAAGGATCGCCATTATCGTTTGTTTCTGTAATTTTATTGTAGTACAATACCTCTAATGCCATGTACTCATTAGGCCTCGAAATTGCAAGTTGAAGACTATGTAACAATAAAACAGCCTTGGCATACTGTAAAATGTACTTTGACTACTGCTACGCTTTTGTGCGGAACACCATCAAAACCCGATAAAAGCTGTTGCTGTGTTAGCTCGTTTGGGTACCCACTGATGCTCGTCTCGCTTGTACAATTATTTGTCTATACTTTACTGCATTGACTCAGTGCATGGTATTTCTTCCTTAATGCGTTTTGGCAATTGGCGGCTACGTCATCATCTTTCTGTTGCCCTTCATAAGCTATACAACGTAAGTGCTTTCTATGTTATTTTTACCTTAATATGCGGTCAGAGTTGCAATTGTTAAATTGTCATTGGTTGTTTCGTAAGTTGCACGAGGTGTTACCTGCTTCTAGACTATTCAAATCTATTGTTGCAAAGCGCTGCGATCGCCAGTTCTGCTGTTTTTGTCATTTAATTCTTTATCAAACCAATTGTGTCATGTATTGTTCATGACTCTTCATTTTGAACCCACTACTATGAAATACCGTGCAATAACCGTGATTTAACTAAAAAAAGTGCCTTGACAATACTTAGTATCTTGTGTCCAATTTGGTCGTAATGCTATAATTGTCAGGGCAGTGTAAGTCGGTTTGTTTACAACGATGTCCATTGAGAAGATAATGCTGTGTTTATGCATGATTGAACTAGTATAGTTCAATGAACCGTTTTTGTAATGCTATTTAAACAATTTGCGTTTAAGCTACATTCTTCTTTATGTTTGAATACAATGTACAGGGTTCTGTTTCAATAATTTAATTGATTGTAATTCTAACTGTATCGCAAGCGTAACAAAGAATAAAAAAATCATTGGTTGGAAATTATCTTGCACGGGGAAACAGAATGGTCTCCCAACAGTCGTAATCTATTGTTAGAACTGGCAGAGAGCTTTCCATTAAGAAGTTTTTTTTGGTCAATTTGATGTACCACAATGCCTTTCGTGTCATTGAAAATTTGACTTATTACAAATCCAGGGATTCTGAACAGCATTGAAGTAACCACGAATTGACGATAGTAAATCTTCTATGCCCAACAGCTGTGGATAAATGTAACTTATTGAGTCAAAGCTTGTTCGGTTACCCAACGATTCTCAATTTGATGGAACCACTCTTGGTTCATTCGCGACTGAGCTGATGCAGTGCCTTGTGTCTTTTGAGTAACGGCTTTCTGGTGAAAGGATCGCCATTTTTATGTTTTCTCTGGAATTTTAGTATAGTACAATACCTGTGGTGTCATATAATCATCAATTTCTTTACTACAAGTCGAAGACTCTGAAATAATGAAGCTACATTGATCTAAACTAAAATGTAGTTTGACAATCGTAAATCTTCTTTGCCCAACACCGTCGTAGATTGATACGAGCTGTTGCTGTGTTGGCTAGTTCTGGTACCCATGGATGCTCGATTGGATCACATAATAATTTATCTATCTTGATTGGATTGACGCAGTGCATTGCATTTTTTTTCTTCATGCCTGTAACCAATTTGTGGTCAAACCATCTCCTTTCTTATGTATTATATACTATAGAAAATAAGGTTTTCATAAATTGTGCTTACCTTGATTCGAAATGTGTGACATGCGGCGCATTGCTCCAAAAAGCATTGGTTGAATTGTTGCACACTACGAATCAGTTATTTTTACACAGTTCTAATGCATCGTTGTCAAAAAGCTTAAGAGAATTGCAATTATGAAATTTTTGATGGTACCACTGTTGGTTAATGCACAATCGAACTAGTGCAGCAACTTGTACTCCTCGTGTGATGCTTTTTGCTTGGTGGATAGCTATTTATCATGCTTTTTCGTACTTTTACTGCATGTAGAAGCCATGTGTAGTGGCATGTTTTTATGAAGCCTCTTTGTTACAAGTCGATGAATTTGAAACGTTGGACCAGCCTTGATATGACTTAAAATATGTTTCGATTATTGTAAAAATTTTACGACCAACATCGTCGTGGAGCGCTACAACCTATTGCAGTTTTAGCTCGCTTGGATGCCCACTGATTCTGGATTTGATCGTACAGCAAGCAACCTATGCTTTATGGGATTGACTCAGTGCATGGTAACTATTTCTTAATGTCTCTGTAAATTGTGTATCTACACTTTTCCTTCTCTTGTGTTTTATAAACTATAGAGATAAGCTTTTTTAACTTTATTATTACGTTAGTTCTAAATGGCTGACTAGAGGATCAGTTGTCACAAAAAGCATTGGCTGTTTCGTGACTTGGACGAGGAATCAGTTGTTTCTAAACAGTTCAATTCCATTGTTGCAAATCACTGTGATTGCCATTATCTTTGTTTTCGGTCTTACGAATGTGTTACAGAACCGCTCTGAAGTGCAAGGTAACAAACTTGATATATTGAAAATTGTACCTTAACAGTGCTTTGTATTCCTTGACAACTTCGTCGTAACTCTATACTGGGTACTGCAGTGTTAATTGATTTGTTCCAAAGATGTCGTTTGAGAAGATACTGCTTTTAGTTTATGCACAACTGAACTAGTACAGTTCAATGAACCATTTTTGTTATGCCTTTTAACAGCTCACGTTTATTCTACCTCCTTTTGTTTTTACAATTTGAGCAGGGTGGCGTTTCGATAATTTAATTTTACCGTAAAAGCAAAGAACAAAAAATCAACGTAGAATCGTTGCTTGCACAAGAAGGCAGTTGTCTCTGTCTAGACAATTCTAATAAATTGTCCGAATTGCCTGAGTGGATTTTTAGTATGGAGGATTCTTTTTGTCATTTCGATGCATTACAATGCTTCTAGCGTTTCGAAAAGCCTACGTCTCCTTATTAAAGTCCACAATTCTGAGAAACAGTGAAGTAACCACGATTTGACAATCGTAATTACTCTTTCCCCAACAACCTCGTGAATACATGCAAATTATTGCAGTGCAAGCTAGTTCGGTTTTCTAACGATTCTCAATTTGATAGTACCACTGTTATTCTATGCATGATTGAACTGGTTCTCATTGCCTTGTACCCTTTTCGTAATGTTCTTTGCTGAAAGGATTGCCTTTTTGGAGGACTTTTGTTAATTTTATTGTAATACAATTCTGGTAACGGCATTTAATGTAATCCGTCAGCCTTTTTAATACAACTCGAAGACTCCAAAACAGTAAAGCAGCCTTGGTATAACGTGAAAAGTACTCTGGCGTCAATAAATCCATTGTGCCCAACACCATCGTGGGTAGAATTAATTTATTGCAGGGTAACCAGTTGGGTCGCCCAACATAGATAAGTTCGACAGCACCACTGTTGGTTTAAGTATAGTTCAATTGCTGCATTGCATTGTATCAGGTTTTTAACTACTTGCAGTTACATTGTACTCTTTTGTATGTTTTTATAACCTGAGACGTGTCATGTTTTCATATTTTTCTTCTTGCCTTATTTCTAATTACGTGACAAATTGAGCATTGGACAAAAAATATTGGTTGAATCGTGAATTGTACGAGGAAGAAGTTATTCCTAGACAGTTCTAATCTGTTATTGTAAATCGCCAAGAGAATTGCGATTATGAATGCTATTTGTCACTTCAATTCATTACAATATCTCTACAGTAGTGAATACGTTAGGCCTCTTTGTCATGCAGTACATCTTTGTTCCTTTTTATGTTTTTTATGCAACGAAAAGAGTTTCGTTTATACGGTTTTCGTGTGTTAATGTCAAGTGCTGGACAAGTGGATCTTTGGACAAAACAGCATAAGACGAGTGATAAATTGCACGCGGAAACGTCTATTCCTTGACAGTTGCAATCCATTGTAATAAATAGCTCGGTAAACTGCTATTATTAGGGCTTTTTATCATTTGTAGGCATTACAGTTGCTCTGCAGTCATTCATAATGCTTCTTTATTGCGAGTCGACTACTCGGGCATGCAGTGTAGCAGCCTTGATGTAACGTAAGTTGCTCTGACAACAGTAATTTTTCTAAGCCCGGCACCGTCTTAGATGGATAAAAGTGGTTGCAGTTTAAGCACGTTTGGATGCCCAATGATGCCAAGTTGGATAGTACAATTCTTTGTCTATGCAGGATCGACTTGACACAATGCGCTGCGTTTTTATCTTGGAGCTTTTTAACAACTTGCATTTACGTCATCACCGGTATTTGGCTTTTATACGTTGGATATCGTCCCTTCGTTATACCTTGTCTTTGCTCTAATTCTCAATGTGCGAGAGTCAAATCAGTGGACAAGGTACGATGGTTGAATCGGGACAAGCAGACGGAGGCAGTCGTTTCCAAACTGCTGTAACATGTTCTTTGAAATCGCTGAAAGGATTGCAATTATTGAGATTTCCTTTATCGATACAATGTTGCACTCCTAGGCGTGATACATTATAGGACTGTTGAATGATTGTAGTTTCCTATCCAAAACTTGTCGAGGAATGAGAACGTTTTTTACATAGTTGTATTTGTGTAGTTTAAGTTTTTTTAACAGCCAAAGTGCCCTTAGTCCCATTGAAATTGCAATCAACTGTACTTGTTGGAAATTTGATTGGTTTCTTGGGTGTGCAGATGCGATTCGGCTATGCATGATAACGGACCTTTTTTGTTGTAAATGACTCAATGTTTCAGGTACATTGTCCAAACAACAAGGACAACGACTCTTCCATTGTTCATCCAATATACCTATTCTGGCGAGCCTCGAGCAGGAACTCCAACCACCAACGCGAATACGCATCAGCCAGGATAGACTTTTGCTATATTCAGGAAAGTGGAGAGAGCTATCACGCAACAATGCACTACCGCTTTGTAATGCATACTGACAATATTCTTTCCATGTATTGGTTTGAGTCATTTTGCCAGTAGTTAACCATTTATGATGGATAACCTGTTGCACTGCTCGTTGCAATGTCTTGGAACCACGAGGAGATCTTTCAATCTCCCTTACCGCCGAGCTACCTAATCTCCTCAATAACCAAGCTTTGGTATTTTTTACCCATGTACCTTTCCGAAATGTAGGTATCCATTGACACAATTGACTAATCCATGTACGCATACTAGGTCCTTTGGCCCATAAACGTGCCCGGCGTCCTGCGACAAGTGATTCCACACTTGGTATACCCAATTAAGTATACAAAGCAGGAATACTTACTCCTGTGTGTTTCATATGCACACCTACCACCATTCGTAAAGTTTGATTCAATACCAAACTCAAACGTTTGGCATGTAGTTGATGCATACCCCACCATTCAGAGCCCCAGAGCAAACTAGGTAGCAAACAACTCTTGACAACACGTAGACGGAGATCCATTGGTATCCTACCATTACGTAGAAATGGAGTTGCCATATGAAGCTTTTGACGATAACGTTGGATTTGACGTCGCACCGTAAATCCTTCGTCCAAATTACAATTCAAATCGATACCTAGATAACGATATTCTTCAACAACAGGTATGTCTTTGCCTTGTAATTGCCATTGCCTCCTTCGAACTTTATCTACACATCCATGAAAGACAGTAACACGTCATTTAGATGCACCAACTTCCATTTCAAGTTGAGTTAAATATTCACTTACCTTGCGCATGGAGGCTTCAAGACAATGTCGGCTAGGCGATAACAATACCACATCATCAGCAAACATCAATCCAGGTAATCGATTCTCTGTACCAATGCAACTCTAAGGCAAACCAAACACTCGAATACCAAATGGTCGACATTGTTCAAGTAAATCATTGATAAACAGATCGAATAGTAATGGAGAGGAAGGATCACCTTGACGTACACCTCTACAAAATGGAAAGGCAGGAGAGAGTGTATCAGATATCCGTGAGGATACCTGTGTCCATGAACTACGATAAAGCCAACGATAAAGTTCCAAACATCGACCTCGAATACCTAAACTTTCCAGTTTACGAAACAAGGCTTCATGTGGAACTCGATCGAAAGCTTTACGCAAATCGATGAAACGTGAATAAGTAGGACGCATTTCCTTGTTCCATCGTCGTTGGACACACTCTACCAAAGCAATGAATTGTACTGCACATTCCTCGCGAGTGCGAAATCCAGCTCGTTCACGTGCCAGTACATTGTATTTTTCAACTTTGTAACGAATGCGATTGGTGACAATCGCACTCAACAGTTTTACCAATTGTACTGATGAGGCTAATGCCTCTGTAATTGTTCGTATCCTTCAAATCTCCCTTTTTCGGAATAGAAATGAGGAGAGATGAATTCCATGAACTTGGAATCTTTCCGCTTTGAAAGGTCCAATTGAGCAAGTGCAGCAGCGCTCGGCTCATCGGATGATCCATCATAGATGAATTGTGGAGTCTTTCTTCTTCTGGAGAGGAAACTGTTGAAGAAGAAAAAGAGATTGGAAGAAACAGCTTCAAAAACTCCATTGCAATTTGATCCTTACAAGCAACTTTACCATGGGCAGTGATCCGAAAGGAGCACAACTCGCGAAGAAGGTTATGGTGTCATCGATAGTAGAGTTTGTAACGCGACGAGACGATGCGTGTGCTGCGCTGGAGATAAGAATAGTCAGGAAAATTGCAGGTTTACTTTTCTAGGATTGTCAAATTTATTTGGCTTAAAAGGCTGCAATTTTTCCATATACTTTCGTTAATAAAGTCTACCTTTTTAACTTGAAAAAGTTCCAAGTACACCCATGCGCGCTTAAAGGCACTGAATGATACTTGAAACCTTGTCAAGTACACTAAACTTGCAAACTCTCCGAGCGAAAACAGCTATTATAGATAGATATGTACAAGGACGTGACCTTTTTTTAAGTGCTTCCTCTACAGGTACCTTAGTACTCTGCTGTTACTTTTCAACCATTGCACTCTTTTTTCTACACCACGAATCTGTACAAATATACTTATAGATACGCGCACAAGTTAGCAGTTGAAGATGTGGAGATTGGCGGGTAAATGACAAGCCTGTTGTCAAAGGAGCCATTCACCCACCACGAAACACGGGAAAAAGACTAGTACAAAAAACCTCTGAAGAAACTTCTAAAACACCACAGAATAAATAGTCTTCAAGCTTTGAAAAGGCAAAACACATGAGAGATACCAAAAAGAGGTGGCAAAGCAGAGGTCAACTTCTCACCACCCTCAATCGGTTGGAGCCAATTTGGTGCATATCACTTTGGTACAGTATTGCCAGTGCCAGTAGAAGAAACATAAGAAGTCCAAACTTTTTGGACTCTACTTTGATTTCTATCTAGAATGGCAATGTAAGTAGAACTGAGAGTATCAAGTTACCCCTTTTTGTCGGAAGAGAGTGACAATGGGGTTGCGTTACCAAGACGGCATGTCTACGCAGTCGTCGACACAAGAAAAAAACGAAAGACCAGGTCAAAAGACCGAATGTGACTCGATAAAGAGTAAACAAGCGTAGTTCTTGTAACGTAGCAGCCGCTAATTCCTCTTTTACATAGCCAGCTGTTTGTGTCATCGTCTCTTGCGTAGGTTGGCTCCGGTGTAACAAGGCCACAAAGCCAATCTTGGAATCGTCCGCGCTTTATGCCGATTGATGATTCAAGTTTATTTTGAAAGAAAAACAACGCAAGTACCGCTTGGCTTTTATTATCTTCTCGCTTTTTCCTCTTTGGTTGCTTCTGCTCTACTGCGGCGCTCAGGGAACCGAGAGTGAAACCGAACCAAAAAAGCAAAGTTTCGCTATGACAGTGCGATAAGAAATTTGAAGTGTACAGGTACAGGTGTCTTTTATTCTTTTCCAGTGCAACAAATGCAAAAGTGTTCCGCTTCTGCCACAGGACAAAACAAACTGTCACTGAGTACAACGTGCTTTGGTGGAGTGAATTCTACAAGCACAATGCTATTGATGAACTAGTGCGAAACAACAATGCCATACCCAAATTCGTTTTCGCCTAGCTCGAAATTTTTTACTGCAAATAAACTTTGGAGACAGAGGAGGAAACAGAGTACGATGCCCAACAACCTCCACTTAGTTGATTGTGGAGACACAGCAGAGGAAGTTTGAAAATGGAATATTCTGTTCGAAAGTACTGGACTTGACTTCCAACGGAAAGATGGAAAAGGATGCAACTCTACCGTGACTGCGATGAAGCAAAAGTATTCGTTGTACAGTTGGATAGATGGACGGCAGTCATTTCGGTCTCCGGTCAGACTGCGAAATGCTTTCTTCAAATGTCTCACTTGTGACACTTGCAGTGTTACGAAGTGCCAGTCTCTTTTACCTTTTCCCTTAATTTCTTTCTGGAAAGTCAAGTCGAAAACTATCAACTACTTGTTCAGAGTACTAGTATTAGTAACTTGAACGATCCTAATATGGATTACAACGCCACCTATCTCAACTAAAAATGTCACTTTTTATTACTGAGACAAGCTTGACAAAGCACGAAACAACCACAAAACTACAGCGTCTGCATTCGATTTTCGCGGTTGCCTACTGGCCACTGGAAATGATCTGTTGCAGACATGCGCTCTATTATGAGGTTACTCTGTTCTCAAGTTCATATACACAAACTATTTCTACCAAGGAAATTGTATACTCTGAAGAACGATACAAAGGTCTTAGGTTCTGTTGGGCAAATCCTATAGCGGGCTCAATGAAAAATGGCATTCTTAAGCAGACGTCTCGTGATTCAACAACTATGGTCCTCTAGAGGCTTTTCACATAAAATACGGCAAAAGCATTTCACGGAATAGTATCAGTGAAATTTTGGACTGTGCAGTTTGCGGTTGTCCAGCAAGCACCAGACGACTGGCTATTTGTGCTTTTTGCACGAAAACGCTCCTCCTTGTAATCACATATTCACCTTAAAAAAGCAACCAACACAGCTGAGACTGTCTTAAATTAGGTGACACGAGAACCTGACTTTAGACCGAGCTACGAAAAATACGACCCATATTACACAAGTTCACGAACAAAAGTTTAACAGTGCAAGCTCATCTGCTTGTTTTTACCAACCAGTCGCGTAGTTTCTATGCTTGTTTCTGGAATAGCGAAATTTCTTGTTCGTCCCTTTGTTTTGGTGTCACCAAGGTGCAACGACTATGGTGAATAGAACAAGTTCCCATTCAATCTCGTAAAACACTCTTGTGGCAAAATACAGAGGGTCTAGATGAGTCGCCATCTTATAGATTGTTTTGAAGCGTCTTTCTTAAGAAATGACTGTCGTGTCCTGTTCTGGACCAACAGTCTGCTTCGGTTCGAGTTTTGAAGAGAAAGAACGTTTCAAACCAAATCAACTCATCCTCGATAGTACGGACGCCACAAAGGATGATAAACTTGCCTCACTATAAACTAGCGGGATTGGAAAAATTCGACAGGTCTGCTTCAAAATGTTTTTCCGTGATTTCTGGTTAGACCTATGTGGAAAAGAAAAGAAAGGACATTATATTTCAAGGATAACCTACCAGTGATGGATTACAAATTCATCTTCGTGAGTCGGGGTGAATGATTCATATGAAATGAGGTCTCAAGTATGGAAATGAGTTGTCAAATTAATTTCTTAGCGTTCGTTTGGTTTCCTTATACTGGAAAGCTCCGATGAAAAGTTTATGGATAAATTCAGTAAAAAGTATAACAGCAGAATACTCTAACTGGAAGCATTCGCAAAAATTTGCGTTTTATAAAAAATGAATGGAGTTTTCAAAGAACCGCTGCAGTGTTGATGTATCTGAAGCTCCCTAGAATAAATAAATGAGTAACGAAAAAGACACTGCAAAAGTTCCACCGCGAGAGTTGCACATAAAAGGTTTAATTTGAAGCAAACAGTCTAATACCGTATTTGGTGGGTCGCACGAAGACTTTAAGGCAGAATACAAACTGTCCACGAAAGCATCAAGTAACATTCCATAACACCTTGACAAAAAACATAGCGTTTCAAGACATCTTTCTTTTTCCTGTAAATTTTCAATGTTAGAAACTCCTTGTTGGTTTCCTTCATCCTTCCTGTCTGAAATTCTACCAAAGAAAAGGACAATTCAAACACAGAATTCAGATATATGTATCATCTTGAAGAGGAGTGCGACCTTAAGATGAATGCCTTTTTCTCTTTGCATCACCACAATGTAAGATGAATTATGTTGTAGCAGCTTGTGGATTTGATATTGTGAGTAGTTGTAAACGATAGAATAGAGGCAATATCAATATGAAAACTGCTTTGAAATAGGCCAAGCTATGTAAAAAATCAATTTTTCGTGCAAACATGAACCCCGTGGAAATTTACGTGTTAGGTATCAGCAGTCTTGACGGGAATAAAACGACTTTCCTTATCAACTTTTACTAATCGCCGCTCCATAAAAATTGCCACATTACCAGCAACGTTATCACTGAGAAAAAGCCGCCCTTGTGCTCTCTTTTTCTAAAAATGGAAGAAGAGGAAAGAGCCACATGGAACCAAGATGGAGCTTGGAGATTCCGCCCTTGAGTGAAAGGTTATGAAATTAGCGCTCATTTATTTTCTTTGGTTCGACATCGATTGTTTGTTCGTGGGGATTGTTTCGTCAGAGATGGACTCTGCTTCCTCAAGGGAGGAGAGAGCTTGCGGTAAACATATGGAGTGGGAGCAAGTGTTTGACCCAGGTACCATGAAAATTGACAGAAAGTACGCCAACGTTTGGTTGGAGAACGTTCCCAACCTGGATGTCGAGTGCTCAGAAACTAAAGTTTCTGATTATCTTGGCAAAACAGTTAAGATCGGGGACGAAGAATTTTTTAGGAGGGACGCATCACTGAAGGTCGCGTCTTCTATTTTGTTTCCCAAGAAATTCGGTGAAGACTTTCCTTTGGAGAGTTCTGGCAGTAAAGTTTCTAGGGTGTTTTTGAGACCGGATTTGATAGATCTTTGGAATCGTCTAGTGGATGATCGAAACATGCGCAGGTTAAATATATTATCTGCTGCTAGTGGGTTAGGCAAGAGTATATATCTTTATCTGATCGCTGTCTTTGCCCGACACTTTGGAATCCCAGTGCAGTATATTGGAAACACGAGAGATCTGCTCAAACCTAAGGAAAGCTCTATTGCCAGCAACTTTGCAGCAATGCTGTTGTTCATGAATTTAAATATTCTAGATAAACTTGGTTCTTTTTACCCTGGAGACCCTGATTATAACCATCTCCGAGGCCTCCCTATGAAACATGTTATTTTTTATGCTCACCGAAGACGATTTGGTGCTTTGTGGTGAACTTCGACGAAATTTTATGACTATGGCGCCAAGAAACCTCCTGATCATAGATGAACACAATGCTCTTTGGCAGGAACTTGGCAATGATCCTAATACGTGGTTGCCTTTCTTTAAGCTATACGCCCGTCCAGGAGGACATGCTACCGTAAGTACATGCATTTCCTTCCATCTGATCATTAACTGGGGATAGTGGGAGTGTAAGTTTGTTATCGCAACTTCGCAGCTTCACGAGTTCAACCTACCTAGTGGATATGAACTCTCTATACAATATGTTGAACCACTGAGCCTAGAAGAATTTGCAATATGGGAAAACTTACGTGATTATCCTCCCAATTTGAAGGATAAGAGGAATGAGGTGGCAGATTTGACCGGCTTAGTTCCTCGCATGATAATTATGGTGGTCGATTTTGCAAATACTTCTGGCGGTATGAGCTTTGAGGACTTGTTCTCGAAGCTTCGTGATACAGTATGTGGAGTTATGGAAAAGAAACATGATGAATATGTTGAGGCATTAAACAAGCGGAAGAAGGCAAAATTTATGAAAATGCTTCACAAGCTATTTCTTGGCAGTGAAACTCCTAGGATTCGGATATCTGATGCTGCGTATCGAGATCGAGGTCTTTTGATAGCTTTAAATGACGGAAGGCTACAATTTTACAACAGTATAGCACGCGATATTCTTTTCGGTACTTTTTCGCGTTATTATTTTAGGAAAGATCGTATTGTTGAACTGTCTCAGAAGTTCAAGGATTCTCGAGGAAGCGGTGATAGTGGTGGTAAATATTTTGAAGAACTGTTTTTTGTTTGGTGTCAATGTGAATATCTTCAAATCACGCTTAGTTCACAGTTGTACAATAGAACGATTCGTTTTACATCCAGTGTTTGGTTTAGATTTGATGGGAAGCGTATCTATCCTCCTCGCCCAACACTTGATATTAGTTGTTGGATACGTTTTAGCGAGAACTACCCTCGACTAGATTATGCTTACGTCGATATAATTGGTGATCGATGGATATTGTACCTTATTCAGGCATCTGTTTCATCCTTTCCAGTTCATAACAGGGACTCAGCTCGGTTGGAACTTTTGTTGACTAAATCCGAAACGTGTCAGCTTGAGTCATTGCTAAATTCATTCTTTGATGACGCCTTTGAAGTTTCGCCCGTCGTTGATAGGAAAGGAAATATAGTTAACTTCACGGTAACAGACTCTAAAGGCACATCTTGTCGAGAACGAATATGTATTTTATATGTAACTCCATTAACCAGAAGTGAAGCCAAGGCAGACAGCGCTCCGGAATTTGTAGAGTTTCTTACTTTTGAAGACTGTCCTGGTGACTTGAAGCCTTATATAAATATAAGGCAGAAGGTACGAAGCAGGCGCAGATCACGAAGTCAACGCCCGGTCAAGCGGAAAAAATCTGAAGAAAGTTGAGTGTTGAATGTCGATGTACAGCCACTGCTAACTGTCACAAGAGAGGAGCATCTCACCTGTTATGTACACTGGAATAATCAGTCTTGTAATTGTATCCTCGAAACCGGATATTAATGAAGTATTGTTCGAAGCGACTATTAAGTAGTGAGTATACCAAAGTGCTGTTTGTTAGACAAAGCAACGCATTTGGAATGCACTCTCCACTCGTACATATGGAGATCTATCATAAAGAGCATTTCTTGACCTTGTAATTTTTCCGCTCCGATATTCATGAATTATTCTTCTTCATCGTTGTGTATGAGTACGATCGGCACAATGGACTTTAGAAGTTGGCGTTTCCATCATAAAGGAAACTGGCAATGTTTTGACGTGTACAAGCCATAAGAATGGCATTTGGATAGAAAGGGCAATAAAGATACAAATATTGAAATAAGTCAAAAAAATTCGCTTTTATTTTCGTACAGTAACTTTGTACATATCTGACAAGATATTTATGTAAATGATTTGAATACATTTACCCGCTACGTGCTTGAAATACAGTTTCGACTCTCCGTTGCACCAAATAGTACAAAGTAATAAACTGAATCTTCATCAAGTACTCAAGTACAAATCTGGCCAGGCTTTAGAAGACTTTCACTCGAATAAATAAGCATAAACGTTATCGATTCTTGTGGCACATCTTGCAGCAAAAACTTTCAAATGAGTAAAAATACGAATGTAGAAACTATTCAACATATGTTGGTAGCCAATGGATAGGAAGTTATGTGAGAATGACATATACTTGAAACGTGCTTCTAAGATTTCAGGTACCTACCAGATAACGAAAATAAAACGAATCTATTTTCCTGCACAATTTTGTCCGAACCATAAAGCTTTAGCAAAGATGCCGATTCCAAACCTTTCGTCCTCTCTTGTGTTGCTTTTTTTTACTCTGCTGACTTCTGATTCCTTAGAGTAGCTATTCATTCTCATTGTGTTCTGACACAGTTGCAAAACTACCACTTGCAAAATTGAGTTGTCATTTTTTATTTGCAACGTTGAAGTGGATAGCGATCTCTTCTAGTAACTTAAAACTTCTGCGTTGTACTTGGTAATTTGTGATTCTCTCATATGATTACCAATGTAAAACTTTAGTTATAAGTGCAAAAATTGTATTACAAAAAATTCAGGTATAGTAGGAAACAATCAAGAAAACAATGTCGAAGGGCGCAGTCGCAACAGCACTCGAAGCATTGTCCGCCAACAAGTGCAAAACCGAAGAAACACCACAGTCAGACAAGGGAAGACCTTGAGAGACAACGACTTGTTCTTTTTCATTCGTGCCTCTATGCCGTTTAAGTTCAACAGGCAAAACATTCCACAAAACCAATTGCGTGAAAAGAGAAAGTACCAAGAGACACACGAGTTGGCCTTTTCCAACAGAAACAAGGAGAAAAGCTAGTGAGAGAAATATTTTTGGTTCGCCTCTTCTCTTCCTATGTAAACGACAGTGCAACGTAACTTACGAGTTTTGTCAGAGTAAAGCGCCAAGGTTCTTGCTTGACAAGAAATGTACTGAAAGGCGTGCAGGGTATAAAAACGCAAAGAAAGGACATTGTTCATCGAAGTTCGTCACTCTCGAGATGCTTGGACTTGTTGTCAGTAGCTGGTGCGTCTAGGAGTTTTATTATACGTTGAGTAGAATATGGCTTTCGAGTATGTAAAGGTACAACAAGATTACAGGTAAATTGTGAGTGCTCACTGCGTCGTGATAATAGTCAAAGCAAGAAAAACTTAGAACGACTCCTTCATTCCTATTCATTCAACTTGGAGTGCAGCTTGTATGTTGTAGAGGTCAACCGTTGTTGCCACTTGGGTTAAAAATGAGCGTCTGCTCAAGCGAACTCGTACTTAGACCTTGCCCATCGGTTGGAAGTTGTTGGTGACAAGACAACAACGACACTGTTGCTTTGGAAAGGCAGCATTCGTCCCTTGCCTTGCAGTAGTTCTAAGAAAGGAATTTCAAACAGAGGACATTGGAAGACTAAATGCTCGCATGTAATTGTTCAACCCGTCTGGCGATTCTTTGTGAATTGCGGTTTTACAGTTACAAAAAAGGTTTGTCTGCTCATGTACAAAACAACAGTGCCGTGTCAGTTTAAAATTTCAACAGTCTAGTTCGTCAATATCTCGCAAAAACATTCATTGACAATTTGTTGCTATAGCAGAAGAAGCAAGAAGGTTCGAATGACGACAAGTATCAATGATTTTGTCTATGAGGCCATCTGTCAAACAAGGTTATTTTAAGAGACCAACAACCAAAGTGAAACAACACCAACCAATAAAGTTTTCTTGACCCGCACTGAAAGTTGAGTTGGCTGTAGCTATGGCATCCGTACAATCGATGAAAAAGGAATCGCTGAAAAGCCAAACTTTGATATCTGATGACTGAATTGCAATGGTCTTTTAATTTTCTTTTCAGACAATGCAATGCATTCCTCTCAAGTGTCTTCCAATATACGCACTTCACTATGACAAAGTGACAAATACCGTCATTTCGTTCCACTCTTGTGCTTCAAAATGAAATCGAAAAAATTGACTACTTGTTTTATCATAACAATGGTGAATACAGCTCGAACAACGCTACTGTAGACTACAGTGTCAATATCAAACAATTATGTCGTAGAATATCCCCAAACAAATGTTGTCTTTTATCGCCAAAAAAACCTTACAAGATGACTGTGAGCTACGTGTGAGTATGATATCTTCGTACAAAGTGCACCAAAAGAGACACGAGAAATGTTTTTATTCATCCAACACACACAACTATGGAAAACGAAAACGATACCTACAATAAGGCACTTCTACATCTTCTCCTTGTTCATCGTTACAACACATTTCGAACGTCAGGTACTTCTGCTTGGGAGATACATTCACTTTTCCTACACTTTCAATAACCTGTACAAGAATTTCCAGTTCAGAAACCAACCATTGTGTCTTGTACAAGAATACCTTTTTCAAAGGAAGATGAAGACGTTCTTCCAACTTTTTAGGTGCAATAAAGGAAGAATAGATGATCGACACATTGTAACTCATCATCGATATTTCCAGATGAAACCTATTTTTGGATTTCTCTCTTTAAATAATATTTCGTCTTACACATTCTCTCATTCACCTTTGTTTGAATATATCTAAAAATTCTTTCAAAGTCACGTCTCTTCCTTCATTGATATCAAAACGATCCCAGAATTGTGTAAAATATACTCCTACAACAAGGATGTATCACTACCTACAACCTTTCAAATACTTCTATCTTACCTGAATCTCCAATAGGAACCTTGGGAGCTAAAATAGGTTCGGAAAACCCAAAGAATGGAAGTGCAAGATTCACAAAACCATTTTTAAACACGGCTACTTTCTATTGTTTTCCATTGTCAGCACTTGTACCACGAATTCAACACTTCGAGTGTCTCTCCTTACCTTTTCATCTTGCTTTTGGAGAGCTGACAATTCTTCCTTGGTCTTTTTCACAAACCACGTATTCTGAGCGTCTTCCATCTGCATATTCAAATAGCCATACTGCAACAATTTGTACAATTCCATGCAAACCAAACCAGTAATTACTGCGGTGGTAGTAGCAATAGCAGGAACAATACGTCCAGCAATAAGTTTGGTTTTGTATCTATAGATATATGCGCATTTATATGCACATGTGAATATATATATCTATGAAAAGAATACAACTTACTTGTCCGCATTTGTGATATTATAATTCGTGGCTCTCAAATTGGAACAACTAGTCACAAAGCCAAGATGCAAACCGGACTCGTCATCCTTATCAAATTCAATCGGATATAAACGAAAACCTGCAAGTTCCGCGGGAGCAGGTAAAGATTGGAGAATGTGCTCGATTCTTTGTTCGTCTCCTTCCGTTTCTTGTTCTTGTGCTTCTGCATCTATTTACCAGAATATACAGTTGGATGGAATGAAAATGTTTTAGTTTGTGCATGTCGTTCCTACCTGTCGTCGCAATCTTCACGTTGGCTTTGGGTTGAAATTCAGGTACCATTATTTGAGATAACACTTGTTGAAAATATTGTGGGTCATTCGATCCTATCCATTTCTCTCTAGTTATTTTCTCCATGATTGGCTCCTACTTGCCTTTTAATCCATAATTTTGAGCGCGGAGATTGGAAGCTGTCATAATAAACTCCAAATGAGTGGGATTCGAAGGATCAAACTGTATAGGATGCGGTGGTCTTTTCGTTCCACTCCAAAATGCAACTCCATTCTTATCCACCATATCCACCGGAAACCTTTTTTCATGATTCAGTTATATCCCTCTCTATTTCCAAGAAATATCATAAACATACGAATATAATAATTGTTTAATCGTATTGGAAAAGAGGTCCTCAAAACGGAATCGAGCCCAAGTAATGCAGTCTTCAAAGGAACACGGTCGATTTACCACCAAAGAATCATATAAAGTTTCCAAGGTATTGGATAAAGTACTTGTTCCTTGTGAACGCAAAGCTATTATTCCAAACAATAGGAAATGAGAAGATGAAAATAAAACAAAAAAACGCTGCCTACACTCCACAAAGTCTGGACGACTAAGATATTGATTCACGTCTTCTGCTGCGGATTTGAAATATCCCTCAAATGTATCTCTATATATATATACATATTTTCATATCAATATACATCTCTATTCTTTGTATATACAACTCTCGATCACTTCTTACCGTGCCCATTGAATCGTGTGTTCGATTTGATAAGGGAAGTTCTTCAAAGTACAAATTGGTATTGCCTTTTCAGGCGGATCTCTTGAAGCAGAATAAGTTTCTGTAAGACCAGGAATGATAACCTAAACAAGGATTATCATAAAATACAATCTCTAGACACATATAATCATTCTTACCTGAGTATTTCCTTTGGTACCCAAAGTACCACTTTCCAACAAACTCTTCCGATAATAAGTACAACGCCAGTCTACATATTGTCTAGCTTGCACATTATCCAAAGCATTTGCCACTCCTGAAAGAGACTCCCAGAAATCATCATCAAATATGTCTTCCGTCTCTGCTCCAACTCGTGCCTCAAATGCCTATTCCATATATAAATAGTTTGATGTGAAATTTTTCATTTTCCTCTAGTTACTTGCCTCGATATGAACTTCAGGATTGATTTGTTGTACTGCTTGAGCTGCAGCTATACTCTTTGGTTTTCCAATATCCTCTGTTCGAAATAAAAGTTGTCGACTCAAATTGGAACGTTCGATATTGTCCCTACGTATATGTATACATTTCGTCACAAGATATAACGAGCCATTATCCTTATTCTTACATATCCGTGACAAATATTTTGCCTTGGGGTGAACAACCAATTCCCATTAAACTCCAATTCTTCAACATTTCACAACCAATAGCACCAGCACCAACCACAAAATACTTCAACTGTTCCAACTTCTGCTGAAAATGTTTTCCAAATACAGCTATTTGGCCATCATATCGACTATTTTGTGGTTGCATGTCTTCTTTCGTAGCTATTGTATTACCAAGTACCTATACACATTATTATTTATACATATATGTTGATGAGTGTGCTACACAACGACATCAACTTACTTCTAAACAATCAAAATAGAAAAATTGTTGAATTGGAGTAAATTTTCCCGAAATTGCTTTCATAGCTTCTTGCGCAACAATTCCTCCAAGAAAGGCTGCCATAGGAGATATATCTCCGCGACAAGTCTTGGAAAATGCTTCCACCACATGACCACTAGTTGTATCTAGAGTGTTTTATCGTGAGCAAATTCAAAGTATCTCTCTCTCTGATACCAACCTTTGGAATAACGACTCAACTTTTCCATAAACAAAGCATAGTCATCCTGACAACCAGAAGTGGGAAATCGATGATATTCAGAAATAAAATCATCCAACGCTCGAAAACAATAATGAAGCAATTCCATTCTATCTTCTTTGGCAAAGTCGGACAACTATTTCCAATTATCCTTTCCAGTCACTGCCATAAATTATATCTACTTACCACAAATTTGGGTGCCTTCCAAGCTTCCCATAATGGTTGAAACTCCAAAGTTTGCGGCATCTTTACTTGAGTAACTACACCACCTCTTACATATTCATGATAATTGCTCGTGTCTTCGATTGTAAAAGTGAATGGACCAGTAACCGTAATTGGTCGAGGCTTTCCATCGTTTAGTTCGGTCATTCCCTGTGCAAGTCATCAACAATATATCCACAAATATTTCCGCTCGCTCTCTTACTTCGACTTGTGAAAACACAACATAATCCCCAGTTTCCAAATCATGACGACTCTCCTCTAAACAAGTGACACAACCTGGGTTGGAACGAGATACATAAGATATCATTGCAGATTTTGGTTCTTCTCCAGTAGTATCCAAAACAGTGAATGACTAGGATAGAGCTTGAATAATAACCTACACTCTTTGAAGAATACTTACGTCACCAAAGTCCACAAACACTTGACCAAACACTCCTCTGGAATCACAAGATATAAACTTGACATTGTGTTGTCTACAAGTACCATTCCAAGCAACTTGCGTCGACCAATTTTGTTGTACGAGCACAGCTACTTGTACTTGAGTTATCCAATCTGAAAGTTTGTTCTCATCTTCCACCAACACTACTTGTACTTGAGGATTGAGTGTCTTTAGTTTTGGAAACACTGCATCCTGTCTTGAACACTTTCCAATATCATTCTTTTGACAGTCATAAGTCTTCCATCATCACACAACACTATGCGGGAATCCATACCTGAGACAAGAAAAAGTTGGAAGACAAATCTTGTGGAGCAACAGTCTCCTTATCATAAATACAAACTTGTTTTACACCAGCTAGAATCAAGTTTTTTGCAATCTACAAGTTGTTATTTAACCAAAGATCATAGTTTTCACCACTTACTTCCACACCCAATCCAGTAAGACCGTAAATGAGTACACTGGAACAAGACATTCTACGTTGTGCATCCATACCCAGTACCTTGAAACTAGTTGGCTATATAGTTCTTGGAGATATTCCACTACTTACATAAAGTTGTCTCGAATAGAGACCCTCATCGATATCTTCACCAGCCATTTCTTCTCCACTTGCTGAAGCAAACAATCGCAATAGAATATTTGTGGAAAAGGGAGCGACTGGACACAAACCTTTTACTTTGCAAGTCGTTGTTTTTGATGTGGAAAGTTGTGTGTTGTTGAATGCAGAAAGAATAGCAGATTGCTGATAAGAAAGGAAGCTTCAATGTCTATTGCAAGATAGAAAAACACCTACGAAACCTAAAGATTCCTAGCAAGCGACTTGCTTTGTATGAAAAAGTCTCAGTTGCTTTACAAATCAAGATATAGTCTATCCAGTTCCAATGATCCTGTTTGTTTACAAGTATTGCAAATATTCAGTCTTTTATTATTATTCTTGTCATCTTTTATACTCGACGCGTAATCTCAATAGCAGCTTTACAACCCAACTGAATGACTCGAGTCAAAGCGCGATAAAAAGGAAATGACTCGGCGTCATATTCTATTCCTGTGTCGTGATGTTCCATTTCATCGTCTCTAAACTCTCTCAACGTGTCTTTCAATGCTTCTTCATCTTGCCATTTGTTTTCATGAATAGTACGTATTTGATCATTGTAATGTTGTGATATTACCTTGAAATATGATAAAGCAAATCCAATGTACAAGAGAAACAACTTACTTCTTCTACAGCAACTGTACACGCCATAGCAGCTTTCTCACCCATGAGCGCAGTCAAAGCTCCCAAAGAAAATCCAGCAGCTTTCCACAGAGGCATCAACAAAGTGGGACGAATACGTCGTTCATATAACAAATTTTCGAAACACGCAAAGTGTTTTTCTTCTTGTTTGGCCATTTCCTATAAACCACATAATACGGTTACCAAACACACACACACACACACACACACACACACACACACACTAATCCCTTCAAGTTACCTACCTGTATCACTGAAGCAATACTTGTACCTCTCAACACTGCCAACTGACCAGCATATATTTCACGAGCTCCAACTTCTCCTGCATCATTTATTCGAAGCATAGAATCTATTATGGCTCGTCGTTGCAAGTCTGTTTCATATAAAGGAGAATATCGTTTCCAATCTTGTTCCTTGTTACTCGACTTGGTATCTTTTGTGGAAGATGATTCCTTTCTACTTGTCTCATTTTCTACTTTGGAAGAATACCAACCACGAAACAATTGTCTTTTTTGCCAACTCCTATTCGCAGTTGTACGTAACATTGCAGTGCAACAAAACATTTCTTCTGGTTTGGTTGCAATGTCGCCAATCAAACCTTTTTCTTCTTCGTCTTTGTGGTTGCCTCGAGTCGTTTTTGGTAGTTTATCTCTGGTGACATTTGGTTTAGGTACTTGGCAAGTGAAAAGATATTGGTGGAAAAGAAACTTGTTGGAAGAAAGAGAAGCCAAGTTACGTGCACCAAAGATAACTCTTCCCAGTCGTGTCGTGTAAGCAAAAGAATAGTTGACTGGGATAGACAACACAATACTTATTGTAACTTAGGAAAGAAAATGAACATCGAGTAGCTCAAGCTTCAGGAACTTTTCAACATGACAAGGAATGTTTGATTGGACCTAGACCAGCTCCTTCTTATATTCCTATGCATATGTTACACTGGGGCGGTAGTGTTGGTTATCATGTCGTCACACCTTTTTTGCGCCAAAATGGAGAAGAACCTATTTTAGTGAATCGAGGTTGGATACCACAGAGACTAGCTTCCCATAGGACGAGAGCCAAGGATGACTTTTATGGTAACGTGACTATCGAAGGAATCGTTTCTTCGGGAGAAATACCAAGTCGCTATACACCAGATAATGAACCAGAGTCCGGTTCCTGGTTATGGTTGGACGCCATTGCTATTTCAGATAGTTTAGGTTTCAAACAACCTGCTTATGTGTTGAACTTGTTATCGCCAGTACCTCCTTCAGGTTGGCCTTGGCCCCATAGATTGGAGTCTTTTAAAGACTTTACGATTATGCCGTCTACTCACTTGCTATATGTGGGTACTTGGTATGGACTGTCTATCACCTTTGCAGTACTTACTTGGATCAACTTTGGACCTCAAAGAGTACGCGCGCGGTATTCCTGAGTGCGGGGCAAACTATCTTGTGGTACTATAGTTACGACAAAGGAAGACTCTGCTACTATTTTGGAATGTCTCGATATCGTTGCTTGAAAGTTCCATCGTGTCTGAGGATGGTTCAAGGACTCTGAATTGGTTTTGGAGTCTAAAGCTTTCCCAACGATGTCCAACTTATCCAAAGGCTTTACAAGTTGTCGAAAACGACAAGTCTTCAAGGTTGGAACATCCAAGTAGAATAACTGTTGTTGTTGCTGCTCTGAAATATGCAACGCATATATAGCTGCAGTTTGAAACTGTAGTTCGAGTAAGAGTACTCCAGGAAAGATAGGATTATTGGGAAAGTGACCTTGGAAGCAACTACAAGTTGGTTCAATCTCTTTCACCAAGTGGCAAGAGCTTTGTTCATAGTCTATCCAAAGTTGATCTTGCGACTTTAATAACCATGGTCTATTTACAAGAATATGTTTCCTCCACAAAGAGGGAAGAGCGCGAACGACTCCTCCTTGTCCGGACATTTACCACCCAACGAACAATTTCTCTGCAACTTTTTTTTTATTCCAACAAAGAAAAGTTTTATAAAGAAAATGTTATCAACTACTTGTGTGTCTTCTTCTTAATCCATCATGCGTTCATTATTCACAGGAAAGTTTTTACGTCTCCATCGACCACCTCGTCTCTTTCCAGTTGCACTATACAAGCTTCAGCACTCCATCAAGGTTCGTGGACAAAGCACCTACGTAATAATGATGCGGCGACCGCCATAGTCTCCACCAGTACTATTATTCGTCATATTCGATGTTCTCCGAGAAGAACGACTGCCACGTTTCGTAACCAAAGACAACTTCATAGGCTTCCCGTCCAAAGGAACTCCATTGTAACGTTTAATAGCCTCTAGAGCGGAAGCACGGTCATTGAAAACAACTTCTGCACTGCCCGTAGAACGACCGTTCTTGTCAAACTTTACAAAGGCTTGGCGCAATTTTCCAACTTCAGAGAAAAGGTCCTGAAACAAAAGGTGAGGTTCGAAAACGTCTTGCATTCCAAAGAGGCGGAGAAGGAGGAGGGTGATGTAAGCAGTCGAAGTACAACGAAATATTCCGGAAACAAACAATTTTCCAGTATACAATGGTAATTAACAACAACACCCTCCAAAGAGCCACAAAAAATGAATAAAGAGACAAGCTTACGTTGATATCCTTGTTGGTCACACCGAGTGCCAAGTTGGTGACTTGGACACGAGTTACTTGACTCCTTCGAGCACTATCACCACCACTAGCTTGAAACTTATCGTGCTTCCAACGCTTTCCACTTGTCGTCTCTTGGTCGACATCCATCCTCATCTTATTTCCCTAGTGAATACAAAAAAAGGCGCCAAAATAAAAACGAGGTGAGTGTCACACGTAAACCCAAAAAATGGTGCAATGGACGAAAAACTACAATATGCTAGTATAAATCTTGTTGTTGCTGTTCCATAAAAGGAAAACAGCCGAGTCGTTTTCGTTTTTCGCGCCCACCACGTGGTATAAACTAGAAAACCTGGTAACAATTACGCACCATTCTCTTCTTTCCAATCTTTCCCTTGACAGAAAGCTTTTTAGAAGCGGCAGCAAACTTTCTACCTTTTCCAGCATTCCTTTTTCCTGGTGTCTTGTTCTTTCTTTGTTCGTTGATAATGTCCTCCAACGACTTGTCCAGACCGGACGACATGCTCGTTGTTGCCCAAATACCAAAACTCAATTCTTACAAGCAGGTGCGGATTTTTTATTGAGATGGGAAAGGCTCTCCTTTTTGTATATGCAAACATATATACATACGTACACATATACATATACATGTGTGTGTGTGTACGTGTGTGTTTGTGGGACATACATAGAGAAAAAAATGCATTTGGCTATGGTTTATTTCTATATACTTTTCTGCCTCTACGTAGGCGCTCTGTCCACCACTCGATAATGCCCATTGCCCACCACATCCAATCTCCTTTCTTCTCTTCATTGCTTTGTTGGTCTCTTCATGCAGTTGTTGGCATTTCAGTCGTCTACTTGGAGTCCTTGTACTCGCAGCTTTATTCAATGTCCCAAGTCTATCAATATTCTAAAAAACAACTATACCTGTCGTACGTTGTATAAACGTAGCCAATTGGCTCAAAACATATCGTTGCGTCAAGTCCCGAAAGCGTAAGTAGTTGTAATCCAATTGAGATCTATTTTTCTGCATCACCTTGTATGTATTTATATACGTTTGTGTGTGTTATATATTTGTGTATAGAGAGTTTCAGATATCCGAAGACAGTCCTTTTGATGCCAATCCTTTGGTCATTGTAATTGCTTTGCTTGGTTGGACTCTTCCTGCTAGCATTCCTTCCAATATTCCACTTTTACGTGGCACTGGATTGACTCAAGCCTTTTTCACTTCCATTCAATCCAACTTGGCTCAATGGCCCAAAGGTCCTGCCTTGGATGATCCTTTCTGGGTAAGTATAGAACGTATGCTTTTGATATACTAATCCAGTTGCTATTAGCTTTATATGATTCTATGGCATGTTGGACTTTTTATCGTATTGTTCTTTGGTACTATTGGATATGGGATTAGTCAGAAACGAGTATAGTTGCAAGTATTCATAAAATGCTTTCGTGTGTGGAAAATCGAATCTCGCGTTGCAGATCCGACCCACTTTGGTTTCTTCTTTTTGGTGTCCTCTCTTTTGTGGTGTTATGACGGAAGAAGCAACTTCCAACCGTTCAAGTGTAGACTATCTTTCCACTTTGGACACTAGTGCCGTAGAAACTACCAACAACACCACAGCAACTATTACTAGTGCCAATATGTCTAGTCCAACTCCTTCCGAAAATATGAGTGGAGGCGTTTCGAGTCCTTCCTCACTCAAGAGAACCAGACGCAAAGTAGGAGAACAAGTAGTCCCAGACTTTACGGCAGACACCAGCAGCAACAATTGCAATATACAAGATCTAGAACCTCAGTCAGAACCCTTTCAAGGCTTTATTGAAATATACAGTGCCCTAAGGAACCCTACCGATGGACTAAAGGTTTCCGATAGGAGACGAATGTTGAAGACTTATACCAAGTGTTTTACAGGAACGGAAGCTGTCGAATGGATGACAAGAAAACTTGACTTGTCGCAAGAACAAGCGCTCGATCTAGGACAACGGCTCATCCAGGCGGGCATCATTCGACCAGTGCTTGGAAGCGATTCTTTTTGTACTGGAGACGCTTTCTTTCGTTTTCAAGAAGATGATGACTCTAATATACTCAATCTGAAACGAATATGGGATTCTTCTTTGCCAACACGACATGCTTGTGATTTATCTCGAGAGTTGTTAACAAAGATTGCACTGTTATGTGAAAGTTATCGTGTCCAGTTAGCTGCCGAACGTCCACAAGACGTACTTTCACCTTATGAATTTGATTATCGAAAGTTGAGTGAGAGCGAAGAGTTTCGACAATATTCCGTTGCCACTGCAGAGTTGCAAGGAGTTTGTTTATCGGAATTGACAGAAAAGGAGAGATTGGTCTTTTTTGTAAATATGTACAATGCTTTATGTCTTCATGGTAAGTAGTAGATTGAGTGAAAGGACTCCCAATTCCTCATTCTGTGTTGTATAGCTCATATCACGCATGGACCTCCCACTTCCTTCTTCAAACGTTGGGTCTTCTTTCGTTCTCTTTGTTATCGAATTGCAGGTTTAGACTTTTCATTGGATGATATCGAACACGGCATACTTCGATGCAATCGCTTTCCTCCAAGTCTTCGTTTTATGCGACAATTTCGTTCGGATGACCCGAAAACGAAATATATGCTTTCGAATATTGATGGTCGCATCCACTTTGTGATATCTGCGGGTACACGTTCCGATCCTCCTATTCGGATTTTAGAAGAAGAAGGTGTGGAAGAAGAGTTGCACTTTGCTACCGAAGAGTTTTTAAATCAATCGGTTCGCATTTCCAAGGAACAGAATGAAGTTGTGTTGCCCAAGATATTCTCTTGGTATAGTGATGACTTTCCTAGGACTGTGCATTCCTTGTTGCGTTGGGTTTTACAATATTTGTATTCGGATGCTGCCAAGTTGTTGGAAAGTATGTTGCAAGACAAGGAAAAAGTACCGAATATACGTTATGAAAACTTTGATTGGCGGTCTGAAGCTCGATTCAACTCGGCAATTGTACGGAGAAAGCGAAAGAGAATGGAACGCGAGAAACAACAAATGTTGCTGCAAATGGACGAATTTTCCTAAGTCTTGCGAAAGACCAACTTGCATAAATATATAAATATATATATATAAATATTAATGTATATATAGTGAGAGACACAACTGTATCGACAACCATAGAAAATGTTTTACTGTTGTTGCGATTTCAACCTTTTCCATTGACTATGAATCATAGCCGACTTTCTCTTCTTGGCAATCATCACTTTGAATCTATCAAAGTCTCCAAGTTTTTGTTTGTTTCTTCGTGCACAAAGTTTCTTATACCACGCCGTATTTTGCCATTGTTCCGTGATTTTCGCCTCTTCCCATGCCTTTCTCACAACTCCTGTACGACTGGAGTGTTGAATCTTTACTTTGAACGGGGTCAACGTTAAGCTCTTCCAGTTGATGGTTTGTCTCGCAAGTCCCGTGAGTGGACCATCTACCAACGCCCTATTATGATCTACTACATCCACAATGACTCCCAGTTTGCCTCGGTCTTTGCCATAATTCACCAGGACGACTCTTCCAATCTCTACAAACCTCCGAAATACCTTTAGGTGCGATAAGTGACCAGTTGGGTATCCTGTAGGGCATTATAGTTACCATTTTATACTAGTTTTATATAGATGTAAATATCTAAAGCTTAATGTATATTTGTATATATAGATATATATATGTCACAAGAACGAGAGCCAACTCTCTCTTACTATTGTTCACCAATTGCAATCGATCGACGACGTCGTTTCTCGAGCTCTTTGGGAAAAGACACATTGTCTATGCTTGTATCTGTAGGTATGTATGAATATATATGTATATATATATATATTCTACATACAACAAAAAAAAGACTAGATGGATGAAAAAGGTGGCAATTGTTGACTTGCTATAGGCTCTGATACTTGATGACCATCGGGAGAATGGGTCTGGGAACGAGTCAAGTTGGAAACAGCTGGAAAGGATGAGGCTGCTGCAGTTGGAGGAGGATACATCATTCCATAGAAAGGATAATACATAGTAGGGTCAAAAGAACTTGCAAAAGGATTCATCTCAAAAGTATAATGAAGTGGATGAGTACTGCTTGAAGGAGTAGCAGGAGGAACGGCATAAGCAGAAGATAACAAGGAGGAATCTCGCTCATATCTCCTTTCCTTTGTACCACTTCCACCTTGTCGCATATAATATCCAGCAAGTTTCTCGCTGACAAGTTGTTTGGCAATTTCTACAAAAGGAGGTGGACCAGTTATGGTGACAGGTCTGGTATTCGTTCTTGTATCGGTTTCACTAGGCTTGGAAACTTGAATGCGTGCACCAGAACGTTGTTGTAACTCACGTATCGTCGATCCTCCCTTTCCAATGATCCAACCAACCTTATCGTTGGGTATCTGAATTCGCAAACTGATAGAAGCACTAGGATAAAGCGTCTCGGAAATATCACCTCCTACTCTCTCAATGCCTTCGTTGACAATATCGTTGATAAGATTATGGGCAAGTTCCACAGACTCCAAACTACCGGAAAGAATAATGGGACGTTCCACACTATTGTCAGAAACTTCACTATCTGGAACGACGCGAATGGATGCACCTGAGCGATATTGAAGGTCTCGTATCGTTTCTCCTCGTTTTCCTATGATCATTCCAATACTTTTCCTTGGAACAAATATCGTTTTGTTGGTGATGAAATTCGTAGAAGACATGTAGGAAGAAAGTTCAGTAGGAGGTACCAACCCTGGATAGCTCGTTTGCCCCATAACTACCTATATCTCCAATATATCCATATGCAAATACATAAAAATATAATACATGACATACCGTGGAATAAAGTGTAGCTGGAGGAGAAGTTATGGCTCTCGATGGCCTTTGTGTCAACATGTCTCGAATAAGTGTTTCTGCCAAATGCACTTGGGCAGGTTTGCCTACTATCGTCACAAGTTTTTCTCCAACGGCATTGACTTTGTCATTGTGAACTACAATAGTTGTTTGAGATTGTTCCTCCAATAACTTGATGGTTTGTCCCCCAACTCCTATAATCACACCCACGCGATCCATCGGTATCCAAAGTTCAGACTGAATAGACCCAATAGAAGATGCAACTGAAGTGGAAACATTTTGACCTACAAGAACCCCAGCTACTTTCTCTAACACGAGTTGTTTGGCTATTGCAATATTATTTCTCGTTCCTTGTATTCGAAATAATCGAGTTGATGATGATGTATCGATATCTCGTCTTTCTACTTCAATATGTGCTCCTGACTTGATACTCAACTCTTTGATAGTCTCACCTCCCTTGCCAATAATAAAACCAACAGCTTCCTTTGGAACTTGAATAAAGTCTGTACAAATAGTTTCTGGTTGCTCAGCTATTTCTTGTTCTTTTTCATCACGTTGAGCAGCAATAAATGTATTATCACTTGGTGGTTGTGTATGCACTTGCTGTTGTTGCTGCTCTGTTGAAATATTCAGTAAATTAGTATTACTACTATTATTCTCACTGGTATTTTCCACTAGGCCAGTATCTTGATATTCACCAACTGTTGTCTCGTCTTTCTGTATACTGGAATCCTGTCCTCTTCTTATTCTTTGCTCACCAGTTGACGTAGATATTGGAATGCTATTCCTACCCTGGCTAGAATGAGTACCTTGTTCCACTTTAGAAGAAACCGCCTCTCCATGGTGTTGGCTATTCTTTGTTTCACTATCCACTACAAGTGACTTTACTGGTGTTTCTGGAAATAAAAAAGTACACTTACCTTTTCCACTATCCCTATCTGAAGCTAAAACCTTGGACATTTCAATGAACAGAAGAACCAACAAAAGAAACCAGACAAAAGGTAACAACCGGTGTCCCAACAACCTCCTATTTGTACAATAACCACATGGATACCACAGAAACCAATCAAAAATACAACACACAACAAATAATATAAAGGTTCTCCTTGACTATTTGCAATTTATAATAAATAACTTTTCTAGGGACAGCGGAACAACAACAAAAAAGAGAGTCGATTGCGATGGTTGTGGGATAGGGCAAGACGAGGGTGCATTCTTCGATGTTCCTTGTGCTCACACGCAATCTTATTTGTATTTCTAGACGAAACTCTATTTGCTGTTCTCCTCCAAAATTTGCTGTGACTAGGTTACATTCAAAACTGTGCACGTCGATAATCGATCCCCGTTGTCGTTCTCTACTCCCACCTCGTTTGAGTTCTTCTTCCTTTGCGCGAAGAACCACTCGGTTGTTTTTCCTCGTTCTTGTCACTCTTTTTGGGTTCACTTTTGAGTGCTTCCCTGGTAGCAAGTAGACGCTGCTTCTCTGCAAGTTCCTCATAATACTCTGAAGAAACATAACTCTTCGGATCAAATACACTGCGATCAAAATTGGTGCCCAACTCATCCAACTCACAATATGCAACCATCTTTTCAAGTATACCAGGGTTTCTAAACTCCTTGTTCGTTCTCATGCGCTCATTAAAATCCACTCCTTGCTGTAGTTTGACCAACGCCCACTCCACCCAGTTCACCAAACTGGGGTTAGGTTCCAAGCTCTTCTCTTCTTGTTTTTCGGTGGTTTGTTCGCTATGGACTTGGGTCACAGATAATACTCGAATTTTAGGGTTTGTTGGATGAGCAATAGGTTTTTGACTGGAACTGGAGGAGGACGAGGAAGAGGAGGACGCAAAACCTTGCCCTGGTTCCAATCCACTCGTCATCTTTTGCTTGCCAAATGCGGCAATCGAGTAGGAATTCTTGTGGAGATATATAGATATATATATTGGTGGTTTATGTGTAGCAACATTCAACTCGACTAGTTTCCAAAAGACAATCACTACAATTTTCCAAGACAATGGCATGTTTTATCCAGTCCAACAATATTTCATAGAGTACTCATATATATATACTACTAATGTTCATCATAAGAATGTCTATTCATTCATTCATGCTCCCAAAGGGCCTACTGACTTTTACTTCCCTTTCTGGATGATTCTCTATTCAAAAAGCCATTTTCCAAGTCTCGAAAGGATGTAGCATGAATATCGGCTTGTTTATAAGACCCCAATACAGAAGCCAATGCAATCAATAAGAGCGTAGTGAATAAGCTCAATGCAAGTTGGCTTACGATGGTGCTAGCAACAGGTTCTCTTCGCATCGTCGGTCTCCAAATATTTTCGCGATAGTACAGACCAAGCATGAAATAGCAAAGGAAAATGACGAGAAGAGAGATCAAGCTTCTCCGATTTTCCGCACTGGATAAGCCAACAATAAGCAACCCACAATAACTGACGTATAAGACTCCCATTATCAACTGCAAAAAGATGAAATTATTTTCACTCATTTGTTGAAGATACAACAACGCATCATGTTTGGTAAAAAGGGAAATAAGAGTACAAAATATATGAATCGTAGCTATAAAAAGACTTCCAATCAAAATATATTGTTTCAATGAAATTCGAGCAGATAAGCGGAAAATGCCGTAAAAACTTAATCCGAGCGGAATCAACAAAACTCCATAGGAAATCATTCCTGCCATCATAGGAGAATACTTTCGTACCGGTGTTTTCTGAAGCTTGGTTTCCAAATTATCTTTCAAAAGATCAACTACTTCGGTAGTTAAATAGTTGGCAGATGATAACTGGTTCCTCGTGCTTTCAATGGCTTCCAAAAGATAAGGATCGACATATGTTTTGAGATATTCTGCCTTAGAAAGAAGCCATTGGGATAGTTGGGGATTTTCTACCAGTTTCTGAACTTCAAATAACTGCTCTTGTACTTTGGCTAGTTCCGCTTGCAACTGCGCCGCTTCCTTGTTTTTCTCTTCCAGTTGAGCAAGAATCTTGTCATTGTCGCTCTTTAAAGCTTTTGCTTGTTCGGTCAACTCTTTTTTGGTTTTCTCCGACTCTTTTTCCGCCTTGTCCTTTTCGTTCTTTAACGAAGCAAGTTGTTGTTGCTTCTCCTTCAACTCCCTTTCTAGATCTTCTTTCGTTGGTTCAACTCGCTCTTGTTGCTCCAGCTCTTGCGCATGCAAAGTAATACTAGTGCATATAACCACAAAAAATAGAAGAGTAAAAATAGCCTTGTAACGAAGGTGCATGGTTTCTTTCGGGAACCTCCCTGTTCCGCTTTGGAAGGACAAAGGATGCGTTGGCCAAAAATCGGTAGAAAAAATCCCCCGCGTTGCGCGCCTTTTTCCTCCCGCGGCATTCCACTGAAATCTGTCGCCCGCGCGCTCTCTCTTGTTTGTTGTTGTTTCCCAAGGAGAGAATATGAACTGCTCTGCATTATGGTTATTGGTCCTATACATATATATATATATATATAGATAGATAGAGAGAGAGAGAGAGAGAGCGCAAGGTACTAGGTTGATGGATATACTTTTCCAAAAAGAATGACGAGGTCTTTGATAAAGATGCCAGATGACTTGTATTTAACGAAACCAACAAGCAATCGGCAACTATGTATCTATCTATACGTCTCCATGATTATTTTATATATATATATATTTTATATGCTGAAATCTCCTTGCGATGTGAAATTGGCGCACTTGGGATGAATAAATGACGATGGAAGGCATGTTTCCGCCTCCACGTTTGTCCCAGTGTCACGTCTCCTTTCGACTTCCAAAGATAGAAGAGAAATCCTTATTGCAATCCGTGAGTATGCGTTTCAGTTTTTTATTCTTTCTAATATCATCTGTCTAGTTGACGGAGCCGGATAGAGAGTTTGTGGTGGATGGGGAAGTTCTCCAAGTTGTCATTTTGCTTCGTCCAAAAGGTATCACTATGGAACGTCTACGTGAACTCGTTTCGTTACTCGAATTGAGTTATTCCTTTGAAGTTGGTGGTGCGGAAGAAAAAGCGACTGAGCACACGGAAGACCGAATTCCTACCACGAAAGGCGTGTATGTCTTTCCCTTTCATCACTTTTCGTGGAGCTGCCCATCCTTGATGGATCTTTCTTGGCAACAAATAGAAACCGATTCCAACCACTTTGCGTTGATTGCAGAGTATCCGATACCAGTTTCCTTGCCTAGAACTGCAGTCGGCAAGGAAGTGATATTGCAAGTAAATATAAGAGAAAGTTGGAGCATACCGACCGATGACGTTGTCGACGCAGTGCAAATGATATACCAACGAGAAAAATCGACGCCATTGTTGAATGTTACCACGAAAAAGAAGCTGCAAGTGATACAAGGTTTTCAATCCCGATATTGGTTTACGCGCAATCCTAGCGGCTCTTTTCTTTGTTTTTCAGTGGAAAACATGATGGAAGAACTTTGTTTGCGGCTAGGATTTCCTATGTTGGACCTCTATTCTGCACATTCCGTTGTTGCTGCGTCTTCTCCCGTCAGTGGAAGCAACCAACACAACCGGTCTGCAGCAAATACTGTTTCTTCTACCATCCATAATAAGAATATCGATAGCAATATATCGTCATATGTTTCTGTGCGCATCCCTCATAGTTGTTCAAAGGAGAAGAAGAAGGAGGAAAATGCAGCATTCGCAAAAGAGGCTCAAGGCATGGATATCTTTCTACGTCCAAAGGAAGAATACTGTTTTGTCTTTCATTTTACATGGAAAACCGATACATATCCTTGTGAAGATTTCATGGATCCTTTGATAGAAACTCCGTTGAGATTCTTTTGGCAGTTGCACGGCTCATCGTTGCCTAGTATGTTTTCCGAATTTCCTTCGGAATGTGTCTATTCTGTACGGTGGAAACTTCCCAGCAGATTGAGTGCCGTATCCATTTCTTTTTCGGGTCCTGAAACAGTCCTCGTCGATCAAGTTTTTTCTTTAGATATCACAGTTGTCAACAAATCACAAGAGGATATTCAACAAGGTCTTTTATTATTGCACGAGAAATATTTGGATCAAGGCAAGCAGAGTGCTACGGATAATAATACTACATGGCAAACTACACAAGACTATGCACTGGAGTATGATTCCACTCCGTTACACGTTCAATTTCCAAAAAGTATCCTATCGCTTGGTCGAATTCCTCAGCAAGAATCTGTTACCGTTCGAACCGATGTGACGGTCACCAAACAAGGATTGATCAGATTACCTCACGTGCATCTGTTGGATAAGACTAACGGAACGCATTGGAAATTCGAATACGCCTTTGAGGTATTTGCTTCAATTGCGCAGATGGAATAGACGACAATTTATCCCAATACATGAAGATATTGTAAACGTATATGAGAGAATCCATCTTCATCTCTTTCCACCAGATAGTATGTATCAGTTACTTCTCTGGACCCCAGAAGCTCGATGAAATGTTCGTCATGGGTAATAAGAATTAACTGAAAATTTTCCTGGATTCGTCTGGCTCTTATAATGTCGGAAAGGGCATTGGCTAAACTTTCAATATTTTCCTTGTCTAAATTGGTAGTAGGCTCATCCAAAGCTAAGATACCACATTCCAGACAGAAACTTTCTGCCAATGCCAGACGAATGACCAACGACGCTAAAATCTTCTGACCAGCAGAGCATCTGCCTCGCATCTCTAAAGAGGCATCTCCACGGTGCATTAAAACCCGATAGTTGTAGGATCGCTTTCCTCCGCTTTGGTCCAATTCCGAGTCGGAAACAATCTCAATATAGTCAATATCTCTACCTCGATAAGTTGCCTAGGAGAGGATGAGCAACAACCCTCGCTGTTTTTTCCACAAGCCAATAATACCAACTTACTTGCCAAAGTTCTCGAATAACTTTGTTTATCTCTTTCATTTTAAGTGTATGAAAGGTCATCAACGAACGGTCCAGTGCGTTATGATATTGGTCCAAATCCTTGAGACTCAACTCTAAAGTCTTCAACTCGACCAACTTTTCGCGATACTTTTCCTGGCTGTTCAAAGATTGTTCCTTCTCCATCTCTTTTTTCACCGTCTTCATTCTTTCCTCTATCACCTAAAATGGATGCGTTGAAAATTACAATTGTTTCCTGCAAGCATTTACCTCTCTCTTTCCAGATAAAGTACTTGATTTTTGAAACAGTGTCTGAATACTGCGTTCTACCTTGTTCAATTCCGCAACCAAGTCTCTATCTTGTTCCAATTCTGCTATTTCAAGTTGCAACTGTTGCATCTTATTTTCCATTTCAACGATGATCGCTTTCGTTTTTCGAAAGTTTCTATTGGCTTCAATGTTCCTCAACGTAGCGTTCAACTCGTATATTTTGGTGGCATTTGTCTGCGTACTTTCTTCCATTTCTGCCACCTTTTTTTCATATTCTTTCATTTCCAATGTCCAACTTTCTTCCTCTCTCTGTAATCGCTGTAAAATATCGTCGGTGCAGCTGCTGTGCAGTCGATTCATTTCTTCCTTCAAAACATCGAGTCTCTTTCTGTTCTCCCGTGCCCAGTTCATTTTGGTACCATACATTTCCTTACATTCTGCGAGTTGATTTCTACAAGTTTCCAACACTGACTTGCATTCTTTCCACTCTAATTCTGCTTTCTGTACTAGTTCTGATTGCTCCTTTGCCTACACACAAAACGTCGTCGTGAGTCATCCACCATGAGCTATCCTATCATGAGATGGCATTCTCTCACATACCTGCTTCTCCAATTGAGAAACTTGTTCTCTGCATTGAGACAAGTCTTGTTGGCGGCGTTGCAACGACGTTATTCTTTCCTTCAAGGCACGGTGCTGCTCTTCCTTTTGCTTTACTTCATTTTCCAATGCTTCGTAAAAAAGTTTGTACTTTTCCAATTCTTGTTCTACTTGCATCAACCTCTTAGAGCACTCCTCAATCTCGTGGTTGCAACTCTTCAGCTCATCATCAATCAAGTGACGAGAACGACCAACGCTTTCTGGGTTATTTACAGTTGTGTTCTTCACAAAACATAATATAAGTGAGAATGAAACAAGTAGCAAAGAGTTACCATTTGATTCAATTCGCCTTCAAGCTTGTTCAACTCATCCAGCACCGACTGCCTGGTTTGCAAAAGACAACTGATGTTGGATAACGTGTCCTTGTTCCTTTTAGATGACGCCAATTCCTTTCTGTACAACTCCAGTTTTTCTTCCCATGCTTTGTGTTCTTCCTCTTTCTTTGTTCTCGTATCTACTGCATTCTTCCATGTCTTGCGAAGATTTTCCAACCTATCCATATCAGAATCAATCTCGAACCAACACAAACACTCGAGTTGGCATACTCATTTAAACAAGGCTGCTTTTTATGAAGTTGTTCGAGCTCTCCTTCTGCATTTTTCCTCGATTGAACAATGCTAGGATAAATATCTCCTTGATGTACTCTGTCGGCTCTGGACTGCAATTTTTCTATCAAAAGTGTAAAGTCCGCTTCGGTAGGAAAGCCGCGGTCGCACGTTGGACAACATTTCTTTCTTTTTGCTCGAGCCAAAAGTTGCTTCCAAAATTCCTCTGCGCCCTACGAGAAAAATGGAGTCAGACACCAACCAATCATCTCCATGGATTGATTCTCACCTCAAACTGTTTCTGTGTTTCTCTGGCTTCTCGAACTTTCTCTTCGGCTTCATTCAACGCTTTCTCAAATGCTTCGATACCATTTTCTCCAGCAAATGGTTCTCCCACAACCGTTGTCAAATGCTCCATCTTCTTCTCCATCTCTTCAATGTTGATGCGGCTCTCCAACAAGTCCTTCTTCAACGACTCGAGACTGGTTTCTGCTTTGGAAACTAGAAACATTTTCTCTCGTTCTTCTTGCTCCGACTTGGGCAACAGTTTATAAATCATGTCGGAAATACTTTCCATGGTTGAATCTCTCATAGCATTCAACTCAGATATCTCTGACGTGGCAAGGCAATCTTTGATTTTATCTTCCACTTTTGTTATTTGAACTTTCCTATCCTCATACTGTAGCCAAGAAAAAGCAGAAGAATGATGAGTAACGCGACTCAAAATTCATGCATAGAGTACAGTACCTGATCGCGCAGAGCAATGAAACGACTTGCTACTTCTTCATCACTTTTGGACGTATTTCTTTCTTCGCATAAATCAGTAAAACGCTTTCTCTCTTTTTCCAATCGCTTCGATAGCTCTTCCTTTTCGTTCTTTAAATTGGACCAATCGCTACTTGCGAGCAAGTCTTGCAAACTACGCTGCTTCGATTCCAATTCAACCGTTGCATTGTCCAATTCCAAATGTAAACGATGAAGATCCAAGTCGCTATCATCTTGCGACGCTGATGTCTCCAACTTTCTTCTCATTTCGTTTAAAGAATGCTCCAAGACTTTCCATTGGACACTGAGCTTCTGATACTTGAACAAGGATTGAGCACATGGGATTAGAAATATCCAAAACACACACAATACCTCTGACTCCTTTTCTGCCAACTCATTTTGAAGTGTAGATTCTCGTTCATTCCACTCTTGAAGCTCTTCCTTCATTCTTGCTTCCCAAAGATTTACCATTTTTTCCAATGTCTCTTCTATCTTTTCACTATCCAACTCCAAAATATTTTCATTGATTCCTTTCTCACAAATAGTCTGCTTCAATTGATTATATTCTGACTTTTTGTCTTCAAAAAGGCTTCGTGAGGCGTCCAAATGACCTTTTTCCTTGTATAATGTGGAAAGCCGCTGTTTCAACTCTTCCAGTTTGGACCGATATTCTTCTGCAACCTTTTCTCTATCTTCCTTTTTTTGTTGCAACGAGCGGATCTAATATTTTTTATAGAACTCTTCCATATTACTTGAACAAAACCCACCTGCTCCTTTATTTCCAATTCAACTTGCGCAAGTTCTTCATCTGTTTCCACAAATTCTTCCTCCATAGAAGCATACGTGTCTTTCAAGGCACACATATACGACTGCTTTCCTGCTTTGAGGTTTTCTATTTCATTTCGTAATTCATTCGACTTGTTTGTCTTTTCGAGCAGTTGCTCTTTCTGACTTTCCATTGTTTGCTGCTCTTCTTTCAATTTTGCCATAGACTCGACTAATTCATTTTCTTGTTCCTGCAACTCTGCATATTCTCTGTGCAATTTTTCTGCCTGAGAAACCTTTTCCTTCCACAGTTCCAACTCGGCAGTCTTTTCCTTCAACTGCGCGTTCTTTTCGCGCTTAAATTTCCTGATAGCTTCCAATGCTTTTGTGTACCTTGTAGCAGCGAAAATGTCGTCGAATTTTTCTTTCAAGTGCTTAGGATCCGATAGTGGCCAAGTGCTTTCTTCCTGATGTACAAACACAACGTGTTCCAACACTGCCTTGGTAACTCCCATTAGCTCGGGAACAATTTTATTGACGTCCGCGTGCCTCTGTGACAGCGTCAGTTTTTCGTTGTCTCCATCCACAATCTGAACACTTTGTTCTACCGATTTAAACTCTTGCTTCTTGGTTGTCACCTTGTTGGTCAGTTGAAACTGTCTGTTGACCACAATTTTCCTCCCAGCCAAGTCGGTAAACTGCATTCTTATCTTTCCCTTGGTTTCGGTATCCGACTGTATTCTAGGGTCATGTATAAAGGCACCTCCTTTATCCACGAACGGAGGCAAATCTCCAGTACATGCCATCTTGATGCATTCGATGATGGTGGTCTTCCCAGCACCGTTGTGACCAAGTATGATGGTAAGTGGTTTCTTGAAACGGATGGCTTGTTCCTCTCTTGGACCAAAACTTCGAATACCTGAGATACCAAGTTTTTCTAAAGAAGTCATATCCAGAGAGAATCAGTCTTTTCTCGACAGAAAAGCAGAGAGAGCCAGGCAGAGACAAGGAGCGAGAGAAAAGAGGCTTAAAAGACCAGAGAACGCATCCTTCGTCCTACCACCAAAATTCATCGATCGATCGATCATCCATTGCAGCAAAAAGGTTTTGGGGAAGGAGACAAAATTTTGGCGCCAAAAGATAAAAAAAAAAAGCAACTGCGGAAACCACAAGGTGCGTGCGCGCGCTATTTGTCCTAGCACGAAATACGTGCAATATTGTTCACTGTGTGTGTATGCGTACTTGAGCAACGTTGTCTCTCTCTCTCTTTTGTTTGCTTCCATGAAAAAAACAGTGTACAAGCAACCATCTATCTACCATTGTTATTTACTAGTTGTATGACTGTGCAGCAACAACATCATCGTTGTATATTCTATTGGTTCCATTGTTCGTTTGTACGCTTTGTAGCCATATCGTTCTTCCATCGGTTCCACAACCGTTCCCTATTTCTAGCTGCTTCTCGTTGCTCTCTCTATCATCATCATCATCACAATGGCTTAGAAACCATCCCAATTTACCTAGTAATAGCGCACAACCCACCTTTCTATCCCAATACGGGAGTCCTTGAATAAACCGAGCAATAGGCCCTGCCTTTTATCGTAGTAGGCATCGTGGACGGTTGGTACTTGAAACAACTTACCGTATAAAACAGCAAACAGTTGACTCCTACAAACGTGGCATATCTTATTGCAGTCGCATAATCTCGATATACTTTCATACCGAGAGAGAGAGAGAGAGAGAAAGAGGGCCGCAATAGGAAAGCCAATGCAGAGAGGAGAGCGCACGATGTGGTGGGTGGAGATCGACGACTCGGATGTTGGCTTTTCATGCACCTAGAGCTTCTTCATTATCTTGGTTTCCAAGAAATGCGCTTTCATCCAAGAGAAAGAGAGCACATGATTTCCGTTGCAAACAACGATATTCTCCCGGACTAGTTTCCCAACCAATTACTTGTCGACCTTTGGATAGGTTGTTGGCGGCTTTGGACGATCCAGCAGTTATTCAAGGCATAGCTACTGCTCTCTTTGGACTTGGTGCTGGTATAGCGTTTCTTGTATGGACAGAGAAACAAGGAGACAGAGGTGTACAACGCGAGAATTTGCAGCCGTGTGTAGTTTGTAAAGGTCAGAAACGACTCGAGTGTATCCGTTGCGGAGGCAGTGGAAAGAATCCTACCGATGCATCGGAGCAGTGTTCTTTTTGTGATGGTGTAGGTACCACGATGTGCAGCAATTGTGCTGGTAGAGGAACCCAACCTAGATATTTGGATCGTTTTTCACCCGAAGACTTTATGGATTAATAAAGAAGTGTGCTCATACTGCTCCTCGTCGTCTTGCGCAGGTTGCCATCCACCACTCATTTCTGGGCAGTGCGAGGAGAGACGAGATTGTTGTTGTTGTTGTTGTTTGGTTGGTTGGTTAGTTGGTGGGAAAGCCAACCACAGTGCAAGTATTGTTGCAGATATATACACTAGTAGAATAATTGTTGAGGTGCACCAGTGTGTTTGTGGGGTACAAAATATTACGAGAAACGAACAAGATGTGGTGTTATGTAGAAGCTTCATTTCCAACCCATAATCATCATAATGCTAATAATAATAATATACATTGTATTCATAAGAGAGGAGTTGCTTGCAAGTATGTAAACAAGTTGGTTGCCATAGGTTTTACTAGGTCGAATCGTTGCCTCAACTGGAGCAACGATACCAAAGCAAGAATAACCACCACTACTACTGCAGTACCTTGCGGAAAAGAGAGCAGCCGACCTTGTTCTTTTTCGTCGGTTTGGTTGGGAAGAACAATACCAGGTGGTTCGTTGTTTTCTACACATAAGCGACTTTGGAAACGAGCAACGGGATATAAGAACGATACCCACTCTCCTAACGAAGAAGAAGAAGACTGTACGACTACTAGTGCTGTTGTACTTGTTCGAGCAGAAGAAACAGAAAATGAAGCCGATGATTCTTCGAAAAAACTGTTGGAAGATATGTGGTCCAAAATAACGCAGTGGAACGGAACATCGATGCATAGTCAAGTGTTGGTTTCCAAGCAAGACAGTCGACCTAGACTCGTAGCAAATAAGAGAAAGGTTATGGGCAAAGTACCTGTACCCACTTGCGATATATCTTTTAGGTAAGTGTGTTGATTGTGGAAGGAGTCTTGGAGAATGACGAGGTTGTATATATCCATAGTTATGGAGACTTGGACCGAGAAGTGGGTGATATTCATTATACTTTCACTGCAGGTGATATAAGAAAGGGAGTCATTGTGGAAATAATCAATGATGGAGCACTCGTCGATATAGGCGCCAAGTCTACTGCTCTATTACCGAGCCATGAAGTATCTCTCTATCCCGTGGAGTCTATTCATGATGTGCTTCAAGTAGGGGATGAGAAAGAGTTTGTTCTTTTAGATGCCGACAGTGATTCTGGACATGTCAAAGTTTCTATTCGTCGTTTAGAGTTGGAAAGGGCTTGGCAAAAGTTGAATGCTGCTCTAGAGGAAGCGAGTACCTTGGAAGCTCAAGTCGTCGCTACGAATCGTGGCGGTTGTTTGGTATTGGTGCATGGCATTCGAGGTTTTCTTCCTACATCTCATATTTCATTACCTGGAACGACTTTAGAAGAGATGGTTGGTCATGTCTATCCAGTCAAGTGTTTGGAAGTAGACAAGTCGAAAGGAAGGTTGGTCGTTTCTCATCGACGTGCCATGGCAGAGCGTCAAATGGAGAATTTAAAGACGGGCGCTTTGGTGGAAGGCACTGTTCAAGGAGTGAAACCTTATGGAGTCTTTGTAGATGTATTTGGCACTTCAGGACTCTTACATATTTCCCAAATATCGCACGATCAAGTGACCAACATTCAGTCTCTATTTTCGACTGGAGAAAAGGTGAAATGTATGGTAGTGAGCTTTGATAAACAGCGAGGTCGTATATCTCTAAGTACCAAAGCATTGGAACCTCATCCTGGAGACATGCTTAGGAACAAACAGTTGGTATATGAGAAAGCAGAAGAAATGGCAATGGAATACAACGAACGAATGGAGTCTCCTCCTGTTCGTTCCAAAAATATCTCCACGGGTTCCTCCTCATCTTCTCATACTAGTTCATCTACAGACGATATTATTGCAGGATTAGATATTGGTTCTTTGGATGACTTGGATCCCATTTTATTTGGCAGCAATAGTATGAATAATAATAATGCGAGTAGCAATCATCATCAATCTTCTTCCGAGTCATCTTCTCATTCCAATGGAACAACCTCCTCTTCTTCCACCAAAAACCTATTCTCAGAATAAAGTGTTTAGAGTATCGGAGTTGGAGCATTTGCCATTGCCAACAATTTTTGAATATCTTCTTGTTCAATCCACTTGTCCAGTATATCTGCACATTTCCTATAGACACACATTCAAACCAGATGAGACAATTTGCAACGCGAATTGCTTACCAAAAGACTTGAGACAATTGTTTCCTTTCATTGGGAGAAAATGGACTTAGTACATAAGCAGATGCAGTAGTTGCACGATTGGGCGAATCAATCCCTACTCTTAAACGAGCATATTGATTGGAATGGAGTACTTTTTCTATGCTCTTTAATCCATTGTGGCCACCTCATAAAACATATAAATATAGACAAGGATTGAAGCACTCGTCCACATACCACTACTTCCAGCTAGTCTCAGTCTCGTTTGACCAAACGGCAAACTCATATCATCTACCACCACCAAAATATTCTCCAACGACAAGGATATTCTACGCATCAGTGCAGCAATAGATTGTCCACTATTGTTCATAAAGGTCATTGGTTTTAAAAAGTGTACATTCTTGAAACATGGATCACTAGTCGAAAGAAAAAAAAAAGACACAAGTATATACTTACGGTGGAATGAGGTTGTCCACTATTCCTATCCTTTCTATTATTATTATTATTATCGTCGTCGTTGTTGTCGTCGTACTGGATGACATATTCACGACAAGCATATTCGGCATTGAGATACTTGTCTTTCTTAAAAGTGAAAGAATATCTATTTGCATAATAATCCAATACTTGAAAGCCCAAGTTGTGACGAGTATTGCTCAACTCGGTTCCTGGATTACCTAGTCCTATGATGAGACACTCTCTCCTAATGTGTGAGGATGAAGAAGCGGCACTCGCATAATTGTTCCTATTATTTACACATAAAAAAACGCAACGCAATCTTTTTCTTCTTGTTCCAACTCTCCATAGACTAGCAGGACAAGGACACGATTGGAAACCAAATACCACCACACCACAATAATGACTCATATTCTCACAACTATTCTTCTTCAATAATTTCTAGAAAGATGATGGAAAATGATGTGAATATATAGTTCTATTCCCAAGCCTTGCTTCCTCGACAGAGTCGCCAATCACCTCTCCCCTCAAAAAAAAAGAGAGATCCCACAACAATAATTATTATTTTTATTTTTGTTATTGTTGTTTTGGGAGTAAAAGACATCATGGAAGAGCAACTTCCCCAAGGCACGCTTTCTAGTGTGGGGAAAAAGAGACTACTAAAAGAACTACAAGATTGGTTGGTGGGTGAACCTGTACCTGGAATGTCCGTGGAGAGACCAGAGAGATTGGACTTGTAAGTATCTTGTGTTTTGTTTTGGGGGTTTTCATCGGCGTTCTTTCTCTAATGTATATATATGCTGTGTCTAGGTGGTATGTCAAAGTAGTTGGTGCGCAAGATACTATATTTATGGGAGAAGAATATATTCTGCGGTTTAGTTTTCCACGAGATGTAAGTAGGAATAACCTAGGACCCATTTGGGTTCTCATCCTTGTATCGATATATAGTATCCTATGGAAGCTCCCGAAGTGGTTTTTCTTCCACCGGTTCCTAGTCACCCTCATATTTATACGAATGGACATAGTAAGTAGTTTTTGAAGTGGAGGTTCCTTGAGTGCTATATCTCTTGCTAGTTTGTTTGAATGTTTTGTATGATGGATGGAGTCCTGCATTGACAGTTACTTCCGTTTGTTTGAGTATATTGAGTATGTTGAGTAGTGCAACAGAAAAGGTTGGATACACGTTGTCCTATTTTTTTTCTTTGCTCATCATATTGTGTTTGTGTGTGTGAAATAGCGCATTCCCAAAGATAACGATGCATATGTGAGAAATAGTCGAGGTCGTTCTCCGAAACAAACGCGATGGCTATTTCATGATGATTCCGTGTAGATACCAAGTTTGAGTTGGGTGGAAGAATGCTGCCTATGTTTTATTATATATTACCATATATCATCGATAGTTGTGGGCCAAGGTGGTTATTGTAGTCGTCGATAAACATTCCAATATTTGGTGTTGGGTCCTCGACGTTGTACTCTTTGTGCTTCATCGGTATGATTTAGTAGATAAGAAATGAGGATATCTTGTTGCTATATATATATATCAATGTCAAATCTCCACACGAAAGCAAGCTATTGCATACCTCTACTTGATCCTTGTCCATGGCAGAAAACAAAGGATGACGAGAAAATTTGAGGTTCTTGGATATATATACACACACCACACAAAAGTCAGCACATTTCTACTACTACTACTAATTCTTCCTCCATCGAATACTTACCATCCATTCAAACAATTCCTCGACATCCGTGACAATATAAATCATCCCTCCCGGTTGCAAACAATACGCAGCTTCGGATAAAAACCTCAAACTGACCAACCGCTGCCGATGTTTCTTCTTCTTAAAGTGCGGGTCAGGAAAACCGATGAAAAACTTGTCGACGCTGGCTTTGGGGAAATAAAAAGGCAAGAACTTCATGCAGTTGGTACGCAGAAAGCCGATGTTGCGATATTCTCCGGGGTACAAACGACGCAATTCTTCCACCTTGGTGGTACAATAGGAAGCTACACGATCTCGAATTTCCAAACCCAACATAAACTTGTCAGGAAATACTTTGGACAACTCGAGTAATAAGCCACCGTAACCACAACCTAGGTCGACGTAATCGATACGACTGGTTGTTCCTATACCGGGAATAAAAGGTGACCAATCGAAACAACGCGGGTCTTGAGGTACAAGAAATTCTGCATCATTGAGAGGATTGCTATGTGCTCGAGCTCGAAAATCTCTTCGACTCGTGACAAAACGGTTATTGCTCGTCATCTTTTTTTTTTTGGGCCATCGATCGAGAGAAACGCATGGAAGAAAAATGGCAATGTGGTGGTGGAGGAGGACGAGTCGACGAAAGATCGGTTGGATCGCTACGGCTATTCCGAGATATTGGAAAACCTATGGGAAATGGAGAGTGGAGAACACTATTTGTTGTTGTTCCAAAAGAGATGAACACGAAGAAGATATTCTTGGAATAGGAAATAGTACCCGAATGACGAGACCTCAACCACCTCCACCGGAAAGTTGTTGTGGCAATGGTTGTCCTGACTGTGTATGGACGGTTTATTTACGACAACTGGAGGAATATGAAGAAGAACAAAAAAAGAGAAAAAAAGCACGAGATGATAGATAAAAAGATATTCACGGGTATGGCTGTCCAACGCGCGGCATATTTTCCAGGATGGATAAAAAAGCCAACGACCACAGAAAAAAATAACACAGCTATTCGTGCGCTAGGTCTTTTCTTGCAACCATGAAAAGCAGCACTACTAAATATCTGAATTCCAGTGGGAAAGAATGCTCTCCCAGTATTCTGTAGATGGATGTTGTGCAGCTAGTTGTTTCCACTTTCCATCGTATTCTTTCAATAGTTGCTTTCGTATCTTGCTCAACCTTGTCCATGAATCTTGTGGTTGACCGCGGAAAATGGTATGATGACGACGAATGATATTGGAAACTGCTTTCCTGAGTAGAAGATCGAATTGATGCTTTTCACTGGAGGATGCCTTGTTGTCGTCGTTGGCATCTTTTTCAGGTGATGATGGAGAACACTGAAAATGATTGCTTTGAAGAAAATAAAATAGGTCGTGCCAACAAAGAGCACCATATTCTAACTGCTCCACTTCATCTGTACTGCAAATAACGGTATGCTTTGTCATTGCTCCTAGATTTTGGCTGTTCTTTGGACGTTCAAAACGATCCATCGTATGCTTTACTACATCCAATGGAGGTGCGGAATTCTCACGAAGAGATAGTCGATGGAGACACGTTGTGAGATCCGAGGTTACATAAATAATAAGAAAATGTAAGCGATAAGCACGACAAAGATTGAAAATTCTACGACGCATGCTATCGTACATAAAATTGTCATCAAGAAGAATAAACCAATACACATTCTCAGATAACATATCAGAAGGAGACGAACAGTTTGTGTATAAAGGTATGGTCAACGTGGAAAAAAGATTAGCAGGGGAGTATTCAAAGATCCAACCAGTCTCACCACGCTGAACAGACTGACACCAAGAAACTTCAGATACACTGGAAAAAAGAAATCTTATCACTTCCTCCGCTAACTGATACGTTTTCTTCCACGCATCCGAGTCGAAACTATGTTCAAAGGCGTTGCCAACAAGCTGTCGATAAATAGCGTCGTATTCTATGTGAAGGATACTGAACCTTACAAACTGTGTCACCTCAGAAAAGCCGTAAAATTCTCTTACAACACTGCAAAAAATTTCGGGTATTAAATTATCGCAAAACTTTTTGCATAACGTAGTTTTACCAGCACCTGGAACACCGCAAAACAAAACAACCGAATTGCTTCGACAATTCGAAATCATGCAACGACACTATATTTTAACCGGTTTCACCAGTTTAATTAAGTAATGTAAAAAAATACCCACACAGTATACACATAGTTGAATTATTTTTTTCAGTACCAATCTATTGAAAGAATTAAAGTTTAAAACAATTGCAGAAAGGCTTAAATGCAAAATGGTTCAACCAAATTAATTTTCACATGAAATTAATTTTCACACAAGAATTCTATCAATTTATTTCATACTTCAAAATATACTTTGGTAACGCTTTAATATCTTTCAGATTTCGATGCCAATAAATGGGAGAACTAATTTTTTTTTGAAACAAAAGGGGAACAAACTTACCAGAAAGACGAATAGTATCAACACAAAGCATTAAAAAACTGTTTGATTAGGCGATCAATTATTCAAGCTTTAATATCTTTAAAATTTCGATGCCAATAAATGGGAGAACTACTTTTTATTTAAACAAACAGAAACAAGCTTACCAGAAAGACGAATAGTCTCAACACAAAGTATTAAAAAACGGTTTGATAAGGCGATCAAATATTCAAGCCAGCAACCGAAGCCCATTCCTGTAAATATTTCATTGCTTGTTTCTGCGCTTGAAGAGTCTTGTCACCATTCTTCTGCTTTGCTGCTAAGTCAATTTCTTCGATAGATTTCTTAAAGTTATCGTAAATCTTTTCGGCTTTCTTTCGGATATTTTGTTCCGATATTGCAGCCATTAATCTTCTTTGTGCTGTTCTCAAATCCGCAACTCTTTGACGAACAGCGCTTTTAACGTCTTCCCAGCTTTTTTCACTGACAAACTCTGGAATCTTGGACAACGAAGTTCTTCCATCCGTAATAGCCCTTGTATATCTCGACATCTCTTCTTCGTTTAAATTCTTATACAGAGGTTCGCCTTGTGACTTTAAATCAGCAGTAAATGGGGAACTCAGACCTTCGACTCCAAAAATGGACAGTTTTGCCGATTCTCCAGTTTTCGCAAAAGCATTCCTTGGCAACAAGATGAGCATAGTAGAAGCCAAAACCGTTTGCATAATCTTTCGTCTATTTGGATCGGGACACTCTGTTTGCATTTCGACAGAGTTTATTGCAACTTGTTGTCGTGATGGGGTATGGCGAGGCAGTTCATCTAAGCGTGCGATGAACGTGAGAACCGAAAGAGAGAGAACAAGGAGTAGTATACTTACGCTTTGTTGCAAGGTACCAGCGGTTTTTGGCGCAGCGAGCGGTACGAGTATTGGAAAACGGTAGAGGTTGAACAAAAGCACAGCAATGCATGGTAGCAGAAGAAAAAACAACCAAGGGGGAGATTGTGGTGTGGGGGTGGGTGATGCAATTTTTTACGGCAGAAACAGAGCCGAGGATGCAGGGTAATGGATACGGAGCATCTACGGCAATACATGTTGTGCAAAGGTTGCATTGATTTTGAAAAAGCATTTTGTGATACCATCGTTGTACTTTTTTTGGATATCGCAATGGACCATTGCATATGCAATGATCCAAGGAGTGTGTGTCGGTCGGTGTCTACACAAGTTGGGGAAATTGTTGGGGACGAGTTTTGTGTGTGTGTGTGTGGAGCAGAGGAAAACTGGGCAATTCTTCAAGTTCATCCGCAACTGCAAACCGCTCACACCAAGAAGAAGAAGAACAACCGGTAGAAACCACAGAGAGCAGAAGAGGTGTGAGCGGTTCTTACGAGTCCACTGCTTCGAGCAATGCACAGAGAACGGTGTCCGCACCCCATCATCTTCCTGTCATAAGTTCTCCACCACAGCGAGTTTTTTCAGAGGATACGCATTCCCTGGAACGCCAAGTAGCCGAACATCGACGAACAAGGGAGACTAGTGGTGGTATGTTTGTGGTTTTTTTTTCTGCGTCTGCTTCCTAGGATTGATGATAGGCCTCGTAGACTCTTTTGGCACACCTCACCATAGTCGGCGGGGATTTGCCGAGGTGTTTAGAAGGTTGCGTGTAAAGTCCGAAGAAAAGCAAGGGACACCTCGTTCCAGTCCAAGAACCAACCATGTAGGATGTTCATGATGTTTTCAAAGTTGCTTACCAATGGTTGCTTAGGATCGGTTATTGTCAGGGGAGAGAGGTCGTCCGTTGGACAAGCGGAACAATCGCACCACCACAAGTAGCCATACAAACAGCGAAGAGTTGTCATCGAACAATGAGGCGCATCCAAAGGCAAGGGAAGCGTCGCGGTGTTTGAAAGAGGAGGAAGATGGGAGAAGAAGAAAGCTGATGGAAGGGCCGAAACCTCCACCTCCACCTCCTTTGGTACCAGAGTCGACTGCCGTGTATGAGTTGGTATCGGAAGATGAGAAGGAAGATATTTGTCCCACTTGTTTAGAACCGTACACCGAAGAGAATCCCAAGATAACTGCCAAATGCGGTCACACTTTTCACCTTTCTTGTATTTATGAGTGGCTAGAAAGAAGTCGGTATTGTCCTGTTTGTGCCAGTATTATGGAATTTCAAGAGAACTAGTGGAGCTTTTATCGGTACCAAAGCAAGAAGGGAGGAGATGGTCCATGGATGGAGACCATGAGAAAAGTGTTGGTAGATGGACATGTGTGTTTGTTCCAAAACCCCGCAATATTTTTTTATTCTGTAACATAACAAACTGACTTGGTTTTGTCTTTGTTAAAAGCATGAAGGATGTAATCCATCGGTGAATAGTGGAAGAGGAGAGAGAAAGAGAGATTTGAAGAAAAGAGAAAGATGATAAACCCACAAAAAAAGAGAGAAGATTTGCAACGCAAGTGTAATGTAGACATTTACTTGTGTCGTCAATCATCTTCTGGTAAGATACCTCCGTATTCCACACCTCAACAACAAATTCACAATGAATGGGTTGCAATAAAGTCGAGTCTGTTGCTACAACGCTTACCTCCTGATTCGAACGAGTCACCAAATTGTTGACAGTATACTTCATCTTCATCTTGTAATATTACTTCGACGTCGGATTTGGGGTAAGAGACACAAAGCAGCGCATATCTTTTGTTCTTCATCGGTTGCATCAACCCCAACGCCATAGGTTGCTCAATCCCTTGCAACGACATGAAAAACAAGGCAATCTTAAAAATAGAAACTTACTTCCGGAAACAACTTTGCAAGCACATGTCGTACAACATCCATTGACACAAGAAGAAGGCAACTCGATTCCTTGTTCTAAAAACGACCACCAGATATACCTATCGGTTGGGACATATCGGATGTAACACTCTCCTGTCTTTTGATTGCGTACAACGACTCGATATTTTCGGGCATAGGGATCCTTTTCCAACCATCCATCAATACATATATATATATACATATATATCTTACAAGTGATGTCCACTTACTCCTGGAGTTTCCCCGTGACATTTCCACGAGGGATATCCTTGCTGGTTGCGAATGCGTCTCCTAAGCACTCGTACATAGGAAAAACAAGTTGGATAGGAAATACTGTGGCCATGTCGAAAAGCGTAGTGGATGGAGTTGTGGTTCCAAGTTGAGTAGTTGTTGTTGTTGTGCTGACAGAAAGCCAAGTCTCTTCTTGTCATTCTTCGTTGGTGTTGGGAGGTGAAGAAGAAGATTGGCAGCCTCACGACAAGGATTGCTGAAAATCTGCGGAAGAAATATTTGGTGCTGCGCTCACAAGTAGAAAAGAAGACGACAAGGAAATAACAGTAAAGTCAAGTTGTTTGTTGAAAGAGGATGATTAGGTTGATTTTGTGTGTCATTATTTCACAATGGCGTGCAAACACTTTCTATACAAACGACTCGTTGATATATCAATAAATAGACAAATGTATACAAGTGAGCATTCCATGTGTGCTGTAGAAATGGCAAAGAAAAAAAAAAGATTCGACGCATCATAATAAATAGAAACTGTACCTAGTTGGCTAGAAATATCTCTTCTTTTTTTGGGGGGATTACGAGACAAAAATAGTACGGAAAGATGAATATTTTGTGGTGACACGCACGGTACATTCCTACAAGAATATTTGATAATATTGAACATTGGCGTCCAAGGATTATCTTATGCAACAATCCTCCTCCATGTCTCATATACACAACTCACCATTTGATAATTGTACATGGCAATTGTCTGTCCAAGAGTCTTCATCCCTCTTTTTCCTTCTTCTCAAGCACCAATGTTCATTTGTTGTAAACGAGTGGACAATACGCAAATGACCTCCTCCGCAGGTTTCGATACATGAGAAGGTATCCGTTGCTCCAATTCCCGTTTCAATACTTCAAAACGACGCATCACCCAATTTTTGTCCACTTTCATTTCCTATCCGAAAACGATTCAATCCTTGTTCTTTCTCCCATCCCACCAAATATATATATATATATAAATACGTACTCGAAATAAATTTTCCAACAACCAAAAACTGTTTTCGTCCAAATAATCCGTAGACAAGACAGCAATAGCATAGGTAAGCATTCGAAAGAACTTTTGAAAGATAGAAAACAACACCGTCTTTTCCACAATATCGCTGTGATCACTTTCTTCTAGCGCTTGGCCATTTTCTACTGGTTTCTTCTCGTGTGTTAGGGCGTCGATGATGCGTTGTTTGTCGGCAACGATGGGAATCACGGCTTCTATACCCGGCAACGAAGTACGTATGATATTCAATTCTTCCACCTAGCAGAAAACAAAAGTATTGAGATGATGGAAAAAGTGTGGTGCGTTTCTTACCGTTGGAAAGGCACTTGCGGTATCCAGCTTTCGAAAGAGCGTTGCCGAAGCCGTATCGAATCCATCTCCCGCATGAAACAGAGAACGGTGTCCATGTAAGTAACCCACAAACTTTAGAGCTTCTTGGTTTAAAACATCCGCCAACTGCTTTCTTACAGCTGTCGAGCTTTCTTTCGAAACCACTGCTCGTAACACTTCACGACACGATCGACGGCAATCATGATGATAGTTGGTACTAGGTCCAAGTGACCGATTTTTCTCTTTTCCTAGAAAGCACCCAACTGTTGGTTTGAAAGAGGTGCCGAGTTTATTCGGGAAATGCACAAAACAACCCACCGAAGCAACCACAACAGTAAGATCCGTACGACAACCTCGCACGTCCATTCTCGGTTGGGCGCCAAAAATCATCAGCTGGACGACATTTTTTTTTCAAGTTCTCCATGGCTCCAAATTTCAAGGATGAGTAGATTCTTCTTATCTTGTATTTTCCAATGTTTGCAAAAAAACACACGATTTTCCATCCGTCTATAAATTGGTTTTTTGTAGAATGGCAAAAGAATAAAAGAGAGGCTGTTCTGCCTATATCATGGCCTGTTTGGAGAAGCCGTATCTTCAATACTTGTCTCAGAATGGCCTTGAAATGGGCAGTGCTCGTGTCATTTCTTTCATAGAAGCTCTGATTCAGAAAGGAGACGTTGCTCCTTTTCAGATCCAAAATATCCGCTTTGAGAGTATGCTTGAGGAAACACAATATTATAAGCCTTGATGATCAAAAGTGTGAGAGGTGACAAAACACTATCAGAAAACAGAGAACAGAAACTAGACTACAACAACTAGAAGAGAATAGATATCAACCCTTTTTTTCCCAAAAAGAAACTCGAAGGAGCAAAGCTGCTCTTCTACACGAACCTGTCTCAGCTTGTGGCTCGCAATACCCACGAGACCACCAAATATAGGTGGGTTTCATTTTGTTGGAGAGAAAGAAGATGGAATCTTATGAAGAATAAAGAGATTAGGCAGGGGAGCAGCTGGGATTCGAACCTGGGACCTTCTCGATAGGTTACAAAAAAGACCTTTAACTTGCAATCATGTACTATGCTACTTTCAACTAATGCAAGCTTTCTGTTGCTCGACGATCAAACCGTCAAGCCAAAGAGCTTTGGAATCTTTGTTTTCGATAATAATTTCATACTTTCATGGGATATTACAAAGAACAAAAGGATAGCGAAAAAAGCGAAAGTTCATCTGCAACAAGTATCAACAGAATAGGTTTTTCCAAATTCTGCTTTCCCTCATAGCGATAAAATGTTAGTTGTTTTCTACAGGACACTCTCACTCCTAGTCTGTATGTATTTTTCAATCAGGGTAGAAAGAGTATTGATATTTTTTCACAAGCTGTTCAAATATGTGACGCGAGCCCTTTTATAATTGGGAGCATATATGAAAATATTGTTGTTGGATGTGGAGAAATGGTAATTATCTATGTCATCTGATATCTCACCACGAATGAGAGATCTACTTGCAGCATTGCCTTGTCACATTCTCTAGTTTTCCTATGGTATCTCACAGAAACGATATTGGTGATATTTATTGATTTGGAGCCCAACTGTGGGCCTTGGGTAAAACTGTCTTTTGTTAATCTTTACCCCTCTTTTTGTAGCAAAGGTACAGTTTTACGTCATAAAAAAACCATACCTTGGTCTTCTAGTGACTCCTTTGTCCATAAATATTCCTTTTTATTTTTCGTCTCGTACGGCAATGGCATAATTAAAGCCGGCATAAATTCGATCCACTACCAAAGGCTCGCCTCTTTCATTGGAAACAATTGCCACGGGTTCCCACTTGTCTTCTTCTTCTCCTGTTCCAAGTGCTCCGGCATGTCCACGTCCCCAACTATACAAATGTCCTTCACTATCTACTGCCATAGAAAAGAACCATCCAGCTGCAATCCACTGAATAGGTTCTTTGGCAATCTTCAACAATTTCTCTACCATCCTAGGTTCTCCTGGAAAAACCTGTTGGTTTTGTTCGCCAACACCTAAACAACCAAAATGATTTACTCCCCATGTCCACACTTGACCTCCTCTTGTAAGTCCTAAAGTATGCGCTCCACCAGAAACCAACTGTTTCCAAGGCCCAGGAAGATGCTCCAAGGCTTGAGGTTGAACCAAGTCGACTTCTTGGTGCATACCAAAACAATGATATCGACCACAACCCCAACCAAAGGCAACTCCATCCTTGTTGATAGCAAAAACATGGCTCGAACCACAAGAAATATATTCTATTTGTTCCTTTTCTAAGCTTCTTATCAGCCGTGGAACAGTTTCCTTGTTTCGATGGGAATGAAAAGACTCCCATGGAAACCATCCTCCTCCAGGAACTTCGCCATGTCCTAAACGTCCTTCATTGGCTGAACCAAAACTATATAGCTATATGTATATATACATAGGAAATAAGAGAAGATGGGAGAAAAACAGTTCAAGTGTCTATATCTACCTTTCCAGTATCCGATAAAGCTACCGAAAATCCATGGCCAGCTGCTACTTGAACAATTCTCACTTGTTCTCTTGCCAAAGACTCTATTCTTTGAGGAGTTTCCACACGTCGACAAGTTGTTCCTAAACCCAACTCTCCACGCTTGCCATAACCACAAGAATATACGTGACCTTGTTCTAATGCCATAATATATATACATATAAATACATATAGATAGGAAGAGAATAGAAAATCATCATCGGGGAAATACCTACCTGTAACAAACAACGAGTGTCTATCTCCCGCAGCACAAGTAACCACTCTTTCAGGAATGGAATCTATCAACGTGATACCTTCTGCTTGTTTCAGTGCACCTAGACCCAACTAGATGGATTGTACATTCATATATATATTGACATTGATATACATAGAATAGGAAAAAAGAGTATTCTTACCTGACCATATCTTCCAACTCCTGAAGAATATACTTGGCCTTGTTTGGTCACAAATAAAGTAAATCCTTGTCCACAAGCTACTTGTCGAATACTTTTATCTATATGTACACACACACACACACATATTTACATATAAATACGTGTCATTCGACAAGAAGACAAATTACTTTCAAGAGAAGCAACTATCTTTGGTCGATATACAGAAATAGCTCCAGATACGTGGTCTTCATATTCCTACTCCAAGTCAGTTTTCACCATTTACTGTTAGATAGGCACCAAGTACTTTTCCAGCAACTTCACTAGGTAAGTGACCAGTCCATCCGCCATCTGAGTTACCCCAAGCATATACAATACTTCTTATTCCTTTCCAACCAACAGTTGGAAATACTTGGTGACGAGTCGTGACAACTCCTCTTTGCATTTTGGCTGTCGCTTATGGTTGGTTCATGGCGATGCCTTTAAAGAAGCGAAATGATTGGAGACAAAGCAACAGTTTTATACCGGAAGAAATAAGAAATTATGCAAAAAGTATTCATTTGGTAGAAAGTAATAGGAGTCCTTCCTATTTCTATTGTCCTTTTTGTAAGGTGGAAGTGGAACCAACGAAAAGCTTTTTGGATAAACACGTCAACGATGTCAAACACCGAAAGAAAACTACGATATATCAAAGTGAAAAGGGACAACAACAACAACAAGCAACTCAATCTATAGAAACAGTAGAGCAAAGTACTGTGGTGGATGTTCCCTATCAACACGAGTCTGGGAAGACTGTCAGTCCTAGTGCAATCCTCAACAACAACAACAACCATTCATCTGGTTCCGTGTATATTTCCTTGCAAGACAATTGTTACTGTTTCTTTTGTGGTTCTCAATATTACCGCCAACCATCGACAACCAAAGATTTGGACTTACCTCCAAACTTTTATTTACAACCCCAGGAGCATAGCGTGGTTTCTTCCTATGAAACATTTACCGAGTTCTTAGAACCTCCTTGGCTGTCTCCCGTTTTAAAGAAAAAGCTTTCCTCTAAAAAGAGCATTTGTCATTGTTTATCGGAAGAGTTGAAATTATTTGAGCGTTATTTCAGTTTTCATCCGACGGAAGAGAGTCGACGAAGACAAGTTGTATTATTTATTCGAGACAAATTGGAGAAAATGGCGATAACCTCGAATAGTGTCGTTGTATTGGATGATATTGCTATTTCTTATAATCTGTATTTCGATTCCATATTGTTATCTTGGAATGTTCCTTATTGGAATAGTGCTATGGAAGAACAATTGCGATTGTCATTGGAGCAAAATACAAATCATTGGCAGTTTTGTCAACTATCGAGAACAGCACAAGGTGGAGATATTCCGGTATTGTGGATTATCGAACAACGATTGGGAGTTTCTATTCAAATATGGATATTGACGAGCCATTTGCAGTATTTGAGTAGAGAGTCTGCTGTTTGGTCTGTTGCAGTATGGAATGACCCAGACTTGCGATGTATTTTATTGTTTATGAAATATTGGGTTTATTGGAGACTAAATGTTTGTCATTTTTCAGATATTTATGTGTTTTGGTTGTTGTTACATTATAAGAGAGTTTGTGGTAGTTTATTTCCTAAGAAAAGGAAGAAGAACAACGATTCTCAGGAAGACAAACAACAAGAAGAAGAAGAAGAGGAAGAAGAAGAAGAAACTGGTCGAGGATATATTTTCCTACAATTGCTACATTTACTAGGTCAAGTCATATCCCATATTGCTTGTGCTTATCCCGTCGATCGCCAATTGTTTAGTTTTTCCAAAAATGAAAAGTATTTCAAAGATATTTATGCACAATTGGGAGAAATGTGTCGACAAGCGTATTCTTTCTTGAGTAGTAGTAATAATAATAGTGCTGGTGTTCAAGATATGTATTCTTCTTCTCCTTTGGCTACTATTCTTCCTTGGAATCGACACTTTTTATCGATGGAAGCTCACAAGAAGAACAACTAGCGAACGATGGCATGTTGTGACCAATATTTGACGGATTGCATATATTTTTGTCGATCGATGGCAATTCCACTGCCGCCTTCCGATATCAAAGCATTTCTCATGATCGTGATAGGTTGCATTGGAAGTTCGTAGTTTTCATCTTGTGCTTTGATATTGACAATATACCATTCCGCTTCCTAATAAGAATATCATAAATATACAATATTGGATAAAAAGATGACTTGCTTGCTCGGGTAAATGTTCGCTACGTTGTGTCCTTTCCTTGACTATTTGTTGTCGATGATAGAGAATAATATCCAAATACCTTGAAAATGCATCCATTTGAATATAAATAAATATGACATGCTATACTTACTTGGCTATCCAAGTAGATACTTGAACACGAGGAAAGAATCGAGTCAATACGGGAAGTTCCTAGAAACAAGAATCATTCCACGCAATAGATATAGAACAACAACAAAATACTTGGGGAGTTCTTGCTTCATAAGCAGTTCTTAACAAGTGCTCATTGGAATCTGTAATTGGAATGACACCTAAGATAATGACCATTGCTGGAATCAATAGAGAGAACCCAAGATGGTTTCTATTGCTCACCAACACTTGCACCTACAAAGTTGGGAACGAAAAAGTGCTTACAAAACCAAGCATATCCATCGACCAAAGGACTCGTTTTGTTGTCTGCCAACTTGGATGGATTATTCCTTGGTTTCCTTGGATACAAAGTTGTGACTACTTGCCTCGGCAGCTTTCCAACTGGTTTCATAGTATTCATTGATTTTAGATACAAATTCTTGCTTGGAAATGGAAATCTTGGTTCCTATATATATAAATAGATACACATGTACAAGTATCTATGATTATTATTATTATTCTTACCACCAAAGTCTGGTTGATCAAAGTGTCGATAAGCAAACGGCTCCAACGCAATTGTTCTTCTTATCATTCTTCTTCTTTGTGTGTGTGTCGTCGGCAATTGTTCGACTAGTGAATATCCACGACGACTACTATTCCTAGTACTTACCAATGACTAGTAAATTATGGAAACTGGGAGTATCTTTTGCAGCTGTTTATGTAGCAACCGATTGGCTATATAATAAACCTGTATTTGCTCATCAGCTTTCTTCCAAGATAGCACCACCCGTGCCTACCAGAAGACCTTTTGCTATGGATGCGCATGGACAAGTTCGAGTGGATGACTTTTATTGGCTAAGAGATAATTCCAGGAGTGATAGAGAGATTATCGACCACTTGGAAAAGGAAAACGAATATTTGGAATCGACCCTGGAAGATACCAAAGGATTACAACAAGCACTGTTTGAAGAAATGAAACAAAGAATCCGACAAGATGACTATGCCAAGTTTCCCTATAGAAAAGGTCCTTATTATTATTATCAACGGATGGAGAGTGGAAAGCAGTTTCCTATTTATTGTCGTCGCAGAATAATAGCACAGGATAAAACCTCCTCGGCTACGGTGGACGATACCATGGACGAGTCTCTACCAGAAGAAATATTGTTGGATGCCAATCAATTGGGAGCTGGTTATGAAAACTATAGAATTGGAGCTTTTGAAGTGAGTCCAGATCATTCCTTGTTGGCTTATGCCGATGATACGAGTGGAGCTGAAAGATATGTGGTACGATTCAAAGACTTGAAAACTGGTAAGTATAGTGACTATATATATATCTATATAGGATGTATCTAGGAATGACATTTCCTAATCGTCGATATGTGTGTGTGTGTATAGGAACTTTGTTGGACGATATTATTCGAGACTGTTCAGGAGACTTGGCTTGGGCCAATGACAATGAGACCTTATTTTATCTTACCAAAGATAGTCTAGACCGACCAGATCGTCTATGGAGACATAGATTGGGACAGTCTTCTATGGAAGATGCCACATTGTATAGAGAACGTGATGATGCGTATTACTTGTCTTTGCACAAGTCACCTACAGAGCGCTTTATTTATTTGCATTGTCGTAGTGCAGAAACAAGTGAAGTATCTGCATTGGATGCCAATTCTCCCAATTCCTCGTTTAAAGTATTGATTCCACGTAAACAAGTAAGTTTTGAATATTCTTGTTGAATAGTAAGTGACTATCTATGTGTTTGTGTAAAAAGGGAGTGGATTACGATGTTTGTGATAGAGACAATTCCTTTTATTACTTGACCAATGAAAATGCTCCGAATAGAAAGATTGTTGTAGCTCCGTTATCCAATCCAACTCAATGGACAGAAATCATACCAACTCAACAGTCCATCGTATTGGAAGACTTTCGTACTTTTAGGAATCATTTGGTAGTTTTACAACGCAGAACAGGTTTACAAGAGTTGGCAATTTATACTTTGGAGAAACAACTACAAGAGCCTTTGTCATCACCTCATATCCTCAAGTTTCCAGAAGAAGCTTATAGTCTTTCTCAATTATCGGGAGAATATGCATCTCCTGTGGCTCGTATTCTTTATAGTTCGTTGGCATGTCCTGACTCGGTTTATGATATCGATTTGAATACTTGTAAAATGGTTTTAAAGTGGAGACAAGAAATATTGCATACTCGTTTGGAGGATTATGTGACCAAACGTCTATGGGCAACGGCACGAGATGGAGTCACAAAGATACCTGTTTCGGTGGTTTATAAAAAGGATTTATTTCGTCAAGATGGAACATCGCCTCTATTATTGGAAGGATATGGTGCTTATGAAATAAGCAATGACCCTAGATTCGATCCTGGTAAGTTACGGAATAATAAAAACGACATATCCAATCATTGGAACATAGGTTTATGTAGTCTGTTGGATCGAGGTGTTGTATTTGCAGTGGCACATGTACGAGGTGGAGGAGAATTGGGCAGAGATTGGTATGAACAAGGAAAATATTTGAATAAGAAGAATACATTTACCGACTTTTTGGATGTTTGTGATTATTTGTTGCAAGAGAAATACTCGAGTTTTGGTCGAGTTGCTATTATGGGAAGGAGTGCTGGTGGATTATTGATCGGTGCAACTTTGAATATGGCACCGGAGGGTTTATTTGCTGCAGCCATTGCAGAAGTGCCTTTTGTCGATGTATTGACGACCATGTTGGATGATACGATTCCTTTGACGATTAAAGAACGAGAAGAATGGGGAGATCCACGACAAAAGGAATATTATGAATATATTTTATCCTATTCACCTTGGGATAATATTCAACGGAAGAAATATCCTCCGATATTGGCAACTGCTGGTTTGCATGATCCTCGCGTAGGTTATTGGGAACCTGCCAAATGGGTATTGAAACTTCGGGATTATAAGAAAGATGACAATCCTGTACTGTTAAAAGTGAACTTGGATGGTGGACACTTTTCTAAAAGTGGTCGATATGATAAGTGGTTGGAAGATGCACTAGAATATGCCTTTTTATTACGTTGTTGGGGAATAGAGAAATAAAACACACCAGGTTGCTTTCTCCGTCTATCATCCTATGTGTTGTATATCATATATAAATATATAGAATATATATATAGAATACATACAGAGCAATTCTCCTAGGATACCTCGTCTTGATTCCATTCCATCCAATCTTGAAGAGCAACCGATATCAAATGTGACATTTGAGGAAGACGAGTACTGGGAGGTGTCTGGAGATCCTTGTCACATTGGTCAGAACAAGTACTATTGGAATGAGGATCGGAGGTATTTTGGGAACGAGAAGAAGAAAGATTGACTTCCACATCTGAACAAGGTTCCTTTTCTTTGCTCGGACTGCTTTCAGGTGAAATATTTACATCCTCGTTGTTGCATGGCTTTGTATCTTTCTTGTGATGATGTTTGGATATTTCCTCTTCGAGACTGGAATGTCTGGTGGAACAAGAAGGAGGAGAACTGTCGACTGGAATATTATTCTGCTGCGTCTCCAACGATGTTGTTCCTACTGGAAAGGATAGTGGATTAGCAACTCTCCAACCATTAGGAGAATATGGAAATGTTGTCCATCCATTGTGGTTATTGTTATTATTCACAAAAGGCTGAACTGGAACAAGACACCAACCACTTGTCGTCTGCATCCAAACAGCTGCTGTAGGATATAGAATACTCGGAGAATTGCTCTCTTCTTCTTCTTTTCTTGTATAGGGAATCCAAGGATAGCACATATCTCCTTGTGGTGGAAATGCACTGCAATATGGAAACACTGCATTGTGATAGGTTGGAATCGAGTTGCAACAAAGAGGAGAAAAAGTCAGTGGATTTTCTGTGGAATTGTTTGTACGTGTATTCTTATCACCAGTAGAATAGTTGCTATTTTGTGAACTTGTACATCCCAAAGGAGACAACCACTTGTCCATCGGAGGTCCTGGAGCTTGAGGAAGCACATGGCGATTTCTCCTATGAAAAGACTCTGTAGCGTCGGTACAAGTTGCTTTCGACATGAAACCACCTTGTGCGCTGCTAGTGTTTTCTTCTTCTTCTCCTTGTCTTGCATGAGAATACTTTCGCTTGGGTCGCGGTGGAGGTACATATTCTCCTGTCTGATATTTTTCCACTTTGTAAAAATATTTCTGAGCATGGGATCGAATTTGTAATACGTTTTTCGTTCCTACGTACTTCTCAATTTGTTTCCAATCTCGATGATACAAATGAACAGCTTGTACAAATCGCTCATGTTCTTCTGGAGTCCATACTTCTCGTGCTTTCTTCATGACATAAGGTTTGCGACGTCTGTTTCTCGTGTTCTTTTGCGTGTCTTCATCCACGGAATGCATACTTTCCACTGTACAAGACTCTCCTCCTGTACGACTATTCAACACATCATTCTCCGAATGCCATGCCATCCCTCCTTCTGTGGGTCTGTTTTCATTTTTGGATACAGAAGAACAAGAAGAATTGTCTATGGTTTGATCATTCCAATGTAATTTGCTGCTGCTGCTGTTGTTGTTGTTATCGAGGTTGCATAACCCTTGGTCTTCCTGTGGATGGTCTTGTTGGGATAGGTCTTTGAATGAGACGCCATCAGTAGGACTATTTAATGAAGGAAAAGAAAGTGTCTTCATGTTTTAAACCACTACCCACAAGCACAAGATGTTGCTGAAAAGCGCGCAAAGGACGATATCTTGGTTTCCAACAACTTGAGTATGGTAGAAAAAGGGTGAGTGTTCTACAAACACATATACACACACACACCCTTGGCAAAAATTATTTTTTCACTTGCCACACGAGAATAATAAAAGGTGGAATACTGGAGCTGTGTTGGTTTCCACACCCCACACTCCACACCGACAATCCGCCTCCCTGGGACGTCAGAGAATTTTCCAAAAGGAAATGGCCATCGGCTTCCAACGGCATCGAGTCCATTGGACAATAGGAGAGTCTAGAACAAGTGGAAGAAGTGGGGGAAATAAAGCAACACTGGCTTCTTTGAAAGAGGCACACTAGTTGAAGCAAGTTGGAGGAGAACATGATGTGTCTGTTTGCCTAGAATATCTGTAAATGTGCAAGCTTGGATATTTGCAATCTTCTATACATTATATATATCTTGTATATACATCAAACATAAATAAATATATAAATAAATAAGCATATATAATTATATGTATGTATGTATATATGTATGTATAGCGAGAGAGAGAGAGAGAGAGCGCAAGTATGTAAACGACTATCTTATCCAACGAGGGTTTTCTACCAAATTGGGGGCAATTTCTCCGTTGCCGGCCATTTTCTTCGCATCTCACGGTAGAAATACAAAAAATGGTCGGATATTTGTCACCCATTTTCATTCCATTGATGGAGCAAGGCAACATGGCCTTTCAAATGCCATCCATTCCTAGACAAGCTTCTCCAAACAAGAGTTTCTCTTCATCCTTTCAATGTTCTTCTTTTACTAGGACGGAGCACGGCCCAACGCGGTGGTTTCCTTGTCGGCTGGGAAATCAAACGCGTTGGACGAGACTAGGTATAAGGTGCTGTGAAACAACGACTACCAAAATGGGACGAGGTAAGTACAAACTGAGTATTGATGTACATAAGAGAATATTTGTGATGTAGAAACCCGGGTGCATGAAACATTCACCACTATCGAAAGCAAACCAACACTGGCTTCGGTATCCAAAATGCAACAAGACAACACGTATTTCTTTCTTTGCAACGGTGAATGGAGTAGGTCGACTGTTTTCTAGCTAGTACATAACAATAACTATCGCAATCCTTTGTGTAATAGGTGCAAGTTCCCAAGGAAAGCTGCTGAAAGAATATTCGCCTTGCGATGCACAAGTATGTTATACTTATCAGTCATGTTCCAATGAAGATGCAGATCGATGTTTTCATGCAGCTGCGAATGCTCAAGTAAGGTGGATTGCTTCTTTTCGAGCAAATGAATAAACTTTTGCAAGGCCAGTTGGGCAAAAACACCGTTGTGGAAAAGAGCAGAATACCTCAAAAAAGCTGCAAAAATACTTGTCAACTATAAAGATGAGATATCGCAATGTATTGTAAACGAAATTGCCAAGAATACCAGAAGTGCGCTATCCGAAGTTGTAAGAACAGCAGACTTGATAGAATATGTAGCTGAACAAGGTAGGATTTATCTATCTTTCTATCTAGATAGAAAAATCATTTGTTGCAACAAGGTATTCGACAGAGTGGAGAACTGATGTATCCCGATTCCTTTCCAGGTCATGTACGAAATCAGTTGTGTCTCGTTCATCGAGTTGCTTTAGGAGTTGTGTTGTGTATTCCACCTTTCAACTATCCTATCAACTTGTGTGCTTCCAAAGTTGCTCCAGCTTTGATGATGGGAAATAGCGTAGTTATCAAAGCTCCTAGTCATGGTGTCATATCTTGTTTATATTTGGCATCTGCATTTCATATGGCTGGAATACCTCGTGGAGTTGTCAATGTGGTAACAGGGAAAGGATCAGAATTAGGGGATTACTTAGTGAGCCATCCTTTGGTCGATGCAATTTCCTTCACAGGAGGCACTAGCACGGGGAAAAAGGTTTCCACCAAGGCTGGAATGATTCCTTTACAATTGGAACTTGGAGGAAAGGACTGTGCAATCGTACTTGAAGATGCGGACTTGCAATCCTCCATTCGTTCCATTGTGTCTGGTGCTTTTTCTTACAATGGTCAGAGATGTACTGCAGTAAAGATTGTCTATGTAATGAAACAAGTAGCCGAAGATCTCGTGAATGGATTGAAAGAACAAGTCCAAAAATTATCTGTTGGTTATCCACAAGATAATGCCGATATCACGCCTTTAGTTAGCCAGTCTTCGGCAGAGTATATCGAAAAACTGTTTCAAGATGCTATTCAGAAAGGAGCCAAACAAGTTGTTCCATGGAAGAGAAAAGATAATCTTGTATGGCCTAGTATATTGGATCATGTCAACCAACATATGAGAGTGGCATGGGAAGAACCTTTTGGTCCTTTATTGCCTATCGTTCGAGTCGAGTCTGAAACACAAGCCATAGAAATGGTGAATAAGAGCGACATGGGATTACAAGCGTCCATCTTCTCAAGCAATATGGAACGTGCAATGTCGATAGCAGATCTTCTCCAGACAGGAACCGTTCATCTCAATGGACAACCAGCAAGAGGACCGGATCACTTTCCATTCCAAGGTTGGAAAGACTCCGGTATCGGTTCTCAAGGAGTGCTCTATAGTTTACAAGCGATGAGCAAAGTGAAGAGTATCGTAGTTCATTTTACGAGAGAGACATATACTTGCAATTAGAAACGAGTTTGCATTTCTTTGTTGGTTGCATTCCATCGCAAAAAGGCATGAATAAAGTCATCCAAGTCTCCATCTAATACAGACTCTACATCTCCCTTCTCCACATCGGTTCGAAGGTCTTTCACAAGTTTATAAGGATGAAAAACATAATTTCTAATTTGGTTGCCAAATTCAGCTTCTATGGCATCTCCGCGTATTTCATGTCGAACTCTTTCCATGCGCTCCTTTTCGAGCAACCACAACTTGGAACGTAACAACTGCATCGCAATTTCTTTATTTTGATGTTGACTTCGTTCCCTCGCACTTCGTACTTGAATACCTGTTGGAATATGATGTATACGAACTGCTGTTTCTACTTTATTCACATTTTGTCCACCTTTGCCACCCGCACGCATCTATTTCATATATACTTTGATGAGAAGAACATTGTTCCCACAACCAACCCACAATAATGGAATACATACCGTAGTTACTACCAAATCTTCCGGTGGAATAACCAAAGTTTCCGATTCTCTTTCTTCTATCCAAGGAGTTACTTCAACACCAGCAAAACTTGTTTGTCGTTTGTGACTGGCATTAAAGGGTGATAGACGAACCAATCGATGGGCACCTTTCTCTCCTTGAAGATAGCCATAAGCATACTCATTATGTACTTGCAAACAAGCAGATTTGATTCCTGCTTCTTCTCCATCGGCAACATCAACTACAGTAAAGGCAAAGCCTTGTCTTTCACACCACCTCGTATACATTCGAAACAACATAGCAGCCCAATCCTGCGCATCGGTTCCTCCAGCACCAGCAGTAATAGTTAAGACTGCTGCATTCACGTCATATCGACCAGAAAACAAGTGCTGGGTTTCCCAACGATTCAACTCTTTCTTCAACTGTACAATATGCTGCGTTGCTTCTTCGAATAGCGCAACATCGGGCTGATGTTCTGTTTCCTGCAGTTGTAAGTAGGCTTGCAAATCTTGCAAACGACGTTCCCAACTAGTAAAAGTTTCTAGTTTGCTTCGTTTGACAGCCAAATCTTTCAACACCTTTTCTGCTTGTTCTCTGTTTTCCCACAAGTTGACGTCGGCAATGACCAGCTGCAACTTTTCTATCTACGTATACAAACACAATCATAAGAATAAAATGGCACGAGAACAACTGGATAACAAACCTCTCTTCTTAGCTGGTCCAACGATACCGAACGAAAAACGTCTCTTACTCGTTGCTCTATTTGCAAATATTCTTTGTATACATCTATTTGGCAACGTATGGTCAAGTATTTCTTGCACAAGAGAAAAGTTTGTGTCGGTCGGTGTCGACAAATAAAGTGGTGACGACCATTGCCTTTATATACTCCAACACCACGACTGCAACAAGATACAAAGCCCATGGCAATGATCCAAACCAAAAGAATATTCGCTCAAGGTCTACATAAGTATAAATACAGAGCAACTTTTCAATTTTCTTTCCATTGATGTCCACATTCTACACAACGATAAAATGTCGACATGGGTTCATCTGCCGAACGTGTTTGCATCTGAAAGAAATAAGCTCTTTGATGAGAACAACGAGGACACATAGCGTCCGTTTGGTCAGCCTATCCAAATACATAACAACAACAACAACAACAAAGAAAAGAGTGCGTTAGTTTCTCAAAGCACAAATACCAAGTTCTCACCAGTTCCCACTGTTTGTCACCACCCAATACATCGGCTTCCTGTTTTTTCTGTAAACCAAACAACTTTCTTTCCATCTTTCCTTCTACTTGATAATAAAAAGGACATGTTCGACATACAAAACGATACGAGTCTTGCTGCCTTTCTAATAGCAAAAGGTTATGACACCATCGACAGAATAACATTGCTCACTCAATTCCTCCGTTTCCCATGTCGTCGTCTTCTTCCCATGACCGACATGGCATTCAAGTGGCCAAGTTGTTACAGAGACAAGGAAAGCAAGCGAAACGTTTTCAAAGTATTGTAAAAACACAACAACAGAAAAAAGATAGAGACCGTCGTAGAGTTGCAGAATATAAAAAATGGTTGGCGAAATTGGAGAAAAAAGGCGAGTTGGAACGATACAGCATCAAGGAATGGTATGGGAACGACACAACAGGAGACAACGAGAAATCCCCAAATAGTCGACGATACAAAGAAGAAACCGTAGCTTCTGATGTAGAACAAGATGGTGTGCAAGAGATGACGGCGCCCGATAATGGGCAGTCATACAACAAGCAACAACCTTTCGAAACGGAGACATTTCAACAGGTAATCGAGTCGCAAAAGAAAGAAAAATTTGCTCGTCTACAGAAACGTAAGGAAAAGGTAAGTAGTTGTCAATAATTACAATTTCTGTTGGGTTGAATATATTGTTCTGTTTTGTAGCATAAAAAGTTGAGTTTGAGAACCCGCAAAGGACAGCCCATCATGAAATATCAAATGGCCAACGTCTTAGAAAAACTGCAACGAGACGAAGAAAAATGCTAATAGAGAAATGGCGCGCTTTTAAGAGCGATGATTTCGAACAGTTTCAAAAAGCGACTCATAATTGCCACTTTCGGACTCGTTGGGAAAAAATATTTTCATGGTGTTATGAAAGGCTTGTTTGGCTACTTGTTCGATGGAGACTTGAAACAGTTGAGAAACTATTTCTGCAACTTGTCGAATATGACATGGCTCCGTTCGTCCTTTGACACAACTTGTAGGTTCATATTTCTTGTAGGATACACTTTTCCAATGACTTTGTATCCATTGATATCCCGCATGTGTTTTCCTAATTTCACAATAAGGACAGTCGGTTTCTAAGACCAGACGATGAAGAGGTATTTTTTGGACAACTCGTAGGTTTTCTTCTGTTTTTAGAGAGCAACCATTTACGCCTATATAAAGATCCAAGTCGAGTAACTGTTGGAGTTCTTCTTCATTTCCTGTGAAAGAATGAACTACTCCGTTTTGGAACCTGTTACGATGCTTTCGAACTATTTTTACAAAGTCTCCATCCGTATTGCGGTTGTGGAATAGCATTGGAAGCTTCAATTGTTCTGCTAGTAGGAAATGATATTCGAAGCCTATCTGTTGTCGAACCTTATCACAAAACTGCAAACGATCATAGTCAAGTCCACATTCCCCAACGGCAACTATTTTGTCTTGTGCAGAAGCAGCTATATCTGCAAGATTCTTTATATGTTGCAAGTTTATGGAGTCTTGTGTATCCATAAAGACGTCACACCTCGTTGGGTGAATTCCTACCGTACTAAAGAGACTTGCTGAATCCTTTGCCAACTCGATGGCTTCTTTCGCCATATCAACAGAACCTGCAGTTATGAATATTCGAAACACACCTGCTTCTCTAGCTCTATCCAACACCAGAGACAAGTCTGGTGCGTGTCTTTCCACTTGGTTATACACCCCAGAAAACATGGGATCTGTCAAGTTGGCAGCAACATCAATGAACGCTAACATCCTTCTAGAAGATTGCATTCAACAACCTTGTTGGTACTAGTCACAATAATAATATCAAGTTGCGAGTTGCGTAGGAAATTTTTCGATCGATTTGGAGCATTTTTATATGGAAACGGCAACGTTGGATGCGTCGTCTCCCTATGGCTGCTGTTTCGTTCCTTTGGTGTCCAAAGCTTTGTCTAGTCGCACTAGTTTTTCCATAAATAGTTTCCAAACTATTTTTTATGGAACAGATCCCCGTTGCTGGAGGAACACCTGTTTTCGTTCATTGTCCTCCTCCACAAAACGTCCCAGTAGACCGTGTGTCTTTCCTGTATTGGCAACAACCAATCTATTGAATGGAGAAGCAATTCAGTTATCTTCACATTTTGCAGAATACAAGCAACTTTTGGCAAATACAAAACATCCTTCCAAGGTGGTGTGTACGATTGGACCAAAGACTTGTAGTTTTGAAATGATAAAAAAGTTGGCAGAGTGCGGTATGAATGTGTTGCGTATGAATATGTCGCATGGCACACATGAGTGGCATCAGCAAGTTATCGATCATGCCAAACGGTTGAATGAAGACTTTGGATGGAATATTGGTATTCTATTGGATACCAAAGGACCTGAAGTTCGTTCGGGCGATCTGAAAGAGCCACTATATGTGGAAAAAGGTAGCAAGTTTACTTTCACTATCCGTAGACAAGTAGAATATGAACCTTTTACGACGGACGTGAATTATGATGATTTTGTATCCGACGTGCGTCCCGGTGACATTTTGCTAGTGGATGGTGGAATTTGTTCTTTTTTGGTGAAACAAGTAACCGATGTGGATGTTATTACGGAATGTTTAGAAAGTGGGATATTGACGAGTCGTCGACATCTCAATGTACGAGGAAAGAGTGCTTCGTTACCTGCCATCACCGAAAAAGATTGGTTGGATATCGATTTTGGCATCAAGAACCAAGTCGACTTTTTTGCGCTTTCTTTTGTAAAACATGAAGATGATGTATTATACCTAAAGGATTATTTATTACAACGTGGCTCATCTGCTTTGGTTATTTCCAAAATTGAGTCTGCTGCTGCGGTACAACGACTGGAATCCATTTTGAAAGCATCCGATGGTGCTATGGTTGGTTGTCATTTCTATCATACAGTTTGTATCTACTAACTTTTTTTTGTGTGTATGTCCACTAGGTTGCTCGCGGTGATTTAGGAGCGGAAATTCCTATCGAGGATGTTCCACTAGTACAAGAAGAAATTGTGCACATCAATCGAAGGTTACAAAAACCAACCATAGTTGCCACTCATATGTTGGAGTCGATGATTACATTTCCTAGTCCCACGAGAGCCGAAGTTACCGATGTTTCTGAAGCAGTTGGTCAAGGAGCCGATGCAACAATGTTGAGTGGAGAAACAGCCAGTGGTTCCTTTCCTTTAGAAGCTGTCCGTACGATGTGTACTATTGCGACAAGTGTTTGGACATTGTTTTATGACAGAGTTGCAAACTGCACGCTACCTAGCCCGGTGACTCCTTGTTCTCCAGGAGATTCATCTGTCGTTGCCTTGTGTTCTTCTGCAGCTTTTCTAGCCAATCACTTGAAAGCTCGAGCACTTGTAGTATTTACGAAAACTGGAAAAATTGCTTGTTCCGTATCGGCTGCTCGACCTCGATGTCCCATTTTGGCATTTACACCGGATGCAGGATTGAAACGAAGACTATCTTTGTATTGGGGAGTAGAAGCATATCAAATAGCGTTTTCCGATGATCCGGAAGAAACCGTTTCCACTGCGATAGACAAATTGAAAACCAAATCTCATTCTCCTCCAATGTTCCATCACGGCGACTTGATCGTCGTACTTAGCGATATGTTGGGCTCCAATGGCACTTTTGTGAATTCTGTCCAAGTTCGTCGTATCAAGTGGACGACGAATCATTACTTGGCGGAATGACAGATGGACTGGTAGGTAAATACGTTGTAGGATTATCCTCTTTTTGGTTTGTACAACAGCCCAATATCGTCAACAACATGGAAACATTGGAATAAATATTATTTCTATCCACTTGGTCCGCCCAAGGTAACCATAATTGAGCATCTTGTATCAATGCATCGATAAATTCATTGTATCGTTGACGAATACTTTGTTCCGTACAAGGAATATATGTCGATATTTTCAACCATACTTGTCGTCGTCGTTGCGGTTGTAACACACCACAACATGTGGCAGCCAAAGTAGCTGCAGCAACAACCACATGAATAGGCTTTCTTCCAGTAAGTAACCATCTAACAAGTCAAGGGAGAGCAACTGAAATGAATACTGGATGGTGGACACACAATACAACCACATACCTTTGTTGTGCATACCACAATAGTTTCTCACTTTGAGTATATACTTTACCCAATTCGGAGTCTTGTGTCCACAATACTTGACGGCACAAGACGTGACAAACTCGCCACGCCAACAACGATAATAACGAACAAGATGGAGACGCATCGTCCTCTTGTTGTTGTTGTGCGTTGGCAGCAACTGCCGTGGGTTGAAACAATGGCCACAATTGTCGATATACTTTACCTGTTTCACTCAACCAACAATTGGCAGCTATGGAACAATCCGTCATACTCACTGCTACTTGAGCTTGTATACGACAAGCGATATAAATACATGCCGCACTAGATGCCGATAACCAACGTTGGTGACATGGCCATCCAAGTTGAGCAGTACGAGCAACTATAGACTCCAAAAGAGGCCATAAACTGCTATCGTTGTGGTTGTCTAGGGACAATTTTGCCAGCGTCTCTTTACACTTGTTCCACAACGATTTGAATCTATTCGAACGTGGAGTAGCGTCGTGATAAGCGTTGCTGTTGTTGTTTGAAAACCAAACATGGTTGCCTCGCCAATACCATGCTTCTCTTTCATGCTCTGCTTGTTGTAGTAAGAGAGTAGCACCTTCTTCAGAAGTAAAACCACAACGGGGACAAACGAGACAACCATGACTGACAATACAACTAGTTGAACATTCTCTACAAGATATCGTTTCCAACAATTCTTGTCTAGGAGGTTGCATCTTTGAACCGACGCTCCAAGGAGACGAAGCTTTGGTGGCTTTCCTCCAATTTGGCTCTTTTTTTGGTGGTTGGTTGGTTGGGATTATCTCCGTGCTGACAACGCGAGAGATAGGTAATCTTGTGTCTATCGAGATAAAGCAAGGAAAAACGTGAAAAGTCATTGTTGTGTTGGTCGTTGTGATGATGTTATCGACTTGGTGTCCACCCAAGTGGTTTGCATCCCATCCTTGGCCTTGTTTTGTTCCTTCTTGTAACAACGGCCGTTTATGGATGACTGCTCGTCGAGGAGGAGAAGGAAGAGTTGTTTGTCGTAGGAATAGGTTGAATATCATCAAGCCATTTTGTCCTCGTTTTTTGGTCCGCAAGAAGAACAGCAACGGTCGTTGGTGCTATATCGATCATCCTTGTTTTCCCTGTGGGAGCCCACAGACGGTCGAAGAGCATTGGCATCGTGGTTGTGAAAACCCGCATCGAATGGTAAGTAGACATTGTTCAAGAGAGAGAGAAAAGTGTAGTTGCAATTTGTTTTGGGGCAAACTTTCGAAGGCTCTTGTTGTTGATAAACATCAACTAGACGCTCAAATAGTTTGCGACAAGAAAACGTTTGTGTTTTGTGTTGCTCAGTGGCTTGGATTGCTCTTGTAGCCACTGTAGTGTCAATAGTTACACATACAGCTAGTCATATATATATATATATATATATATATATATATATATAATTGATAGCATGGAAATATATATATTGACATGTGATAACTAGGATTGGAAAATGATGATTGCTGCTGTTGGTATCAAAGAGGAACAAAAAGAGTCTTTTCATCTCGTTCGTGCAGGTCTACTAAAGTTGGCGACGTCGGAAACGGATGAACTGTTGATAGAAGTAGCCAATGAGTTTATTCGAGCAGACCCTGAAAAGCGCTTTCTCGTGGAATTGGCATTGGAAAGTATTTTAAAGAACAAAAAGATGGAGGAGGAACAATTGTCATCGGTATCGAAAAGTGAACATCGAGTAGTAAAGTTTAGAAAACGTCGACAAGTGGTGAAATCCAGTCGAAAGCAAAGGAGAAGATATGATTGGAGATCGATTGATTCGCCTTATCTTTGGGAAGACAATAGTAAAAAGACGGACAGCAGCACTAGGAATACGAGAGATAATAATAATAATAGCGATCATAGCAATGAATGCCAACAAGTAGTTTTAAGTATATTACACAATGTACTGCAGCAATTATCGTCCAGTCCACCTACGAGACTACCTTTGTATGATTGGTGGATGGAATGGGAATATTTTTGCAAGGAAAGAATGCAACAAAAACAACTTGGAAGAGTAAGAGAGACCGATCGTCATATACGTGAACAACGAGTTGTGCAAGTATTGGAAAGAATTCAAGGAGAAGAGGATGAAGTAACTATCGATGAAATAGAAATAGCAGCCAAGACAGTTGCTCGTATTATGGATTATTCCGATTCTTATTGGTCCGATCATGGACATAAGAAGAATAGAAGAAGAAGATCGACGAATTCTGATTCCTTTAGTACATATTTGACAGAAATAGGCAAAGTCCATCGTCTTTCATTGGAAGAAGAGAAAGAAATATGTCAAGAAATTGCATTCTTTACGCATTTAGAAGCAGTGAGAGAAGACTTGAGAAGAAGAATAGGTCGTTTACCTCGAGAGCATGAGTGGGCCATGGAAACAAATATGTCGGTTCCTGAATTGAGAGGAAAACTGATAAAAGGACGTCGTGCAAAGAATCGGATGGTTGCAGCGAATCTTCGTCTCGTCATATGTTTTGCCAAGCGATTTAGGAATAGAGGTGTTGCGTTCCAAGATTTGGTTCAAGAAGGCAGCATTGGACTCATTCGTGGAGTAGAAAAGTACGATGCAAATAGAGGATTTCGTTTTTCCACTTATGCTTCTTGGTGGATAAGGCAAGGAATTCACAAGGCACTATTGGAATGTTCCAAAATGTTTCGATTGCCGGTTCATGTGAATGAAATGATCAAAGAGATTCGTAGATGTTCTTATGAGTTGATGAATATTCTGGGAAGAGAGCCGACCAAGTTGGAAATTGCGATGAAAGTTGGTATGCCTGAAGAGAAAGTGATATTTTTATTGCAAAGGGCTCAAACTGCCCTAAGTTTAGAGATGCCATTGAGAGGTTCTGATAGTTCGTTGGAAAGTCGTACGTTGGGAGATGTTGTAAGTTCGACTGCATCGCCTAGTCCTGAAGACAGTGCCTTTGGTACGAGTCTAAGATATGATTTAGAAAGAGCTTTGTCTCAGTTGGATTTTCGTGAACGAGAAGTGATTCGAATGCGTTTTGGTTTGGATGATGGAAGAACGAAGAGTTTAGGTGAAGTTGGTAGTTTATTTTGTGTTACTCGTGAACGAGTTCGACAGATTGAGACTCGAGCTTTGAGAAAGTTGAGGGATCCACGTTGTAATATATTCTTGAAAGAATATATGGAATGGATTAGCGATGAACGACCTGGAATGAAGAAGCCAATGGCAGTCGTAGATTAGGAACCAGCAATCAATTCTAATACTTTGATGGTTCCTTGACTATTGGCAACTACTATTAGTTGAGGTCTTTTTGGACACCAACAAACAGAACTGACAAAATGTGTTGTATCTCGAGTTTCTTCTCCAGTTAGTGGATTTTCACTATTCATTCTAATAAAGGAACAACAACAACAACAACAGAAGAAGATTGAGAGAAAGACACAACATTATCCAATAAGAAGACTTACCGATAAGACAACATCGGAATACCCATTTCCTTATAATATACATAAACTGCATTATTCTCACTTCCACACGCAATATATTCTTCACTCGTCGATAATCCTACAAAGTTTTTCTCATTTTGATGTCCTTGAAAAGTTCTTTGTACACTGGATTGGGAAATATTCCACAACTTCAAGGTATTATCGGTAGATGCACTAACCTAGATAGAGGGCAATGTGACAAGTATTCCTCATGAGAGAAAAGGCACTTTTACCTACCAAATGAAAGTCATCGAAAAACTTGATATAAGAAACTGCTTTCCGATGTCCTCTCAATATGTGCAGTGCTTGTTTGGTTTGACGCAAGTCATACATATACACTTGGTGATCGGCACAACCAAAACTTATCAAATGTTCCAAAGTAGGATGAAACTGAACACAACAAACATTTGCTCTATTCTCTCGATTCATTCAATATCATCATGGACTAAATCAACTTATCTTACCTATTCTCAATAGTTGAAACCGAATGCAACTGTAAACTCGACCAAATCTTCACTTTTCCATCATCCGAAGCAGAGGCAAACTTGGTAGGTTCCACTTTGGAAAAGTCAACCGACCAAATACGTTTTTCGTGTTCTTCAAACTCATTCAACGTCTGACCAGTTATCGCATCCCACAAGGTAACGACACCTTCATAGTCACTACTAAGCAGATGATTGTGAATATACGAATTCCAACTGAGGCAACTAAGTTTCGTAGGAGAAACCATTTCTTTCACAGGATAATGCGTATCCAACACAGATTCCAAGACATTGCCAAACTCAAATATTCGAATTCTCTTGGTCACACCAGCAGTCGCGATATATTCCGAATCTCTATCAAACTCAATACTGGAAATGATATTCGAAATATTCGGTATTTCTGCATGTTTTAAAATTGCTTTGCACTGTAAACCCGCATATCTCGAAAATTTGTACAAGTCTTCTCGAAATTGGTCCAATGCAGCTCCAATATTATTATGAGACTCCGAACACTGATGTAAAGTGTACAATCTTTCCTCTAAATAATCAAAATGTTCCATAATACGTTGTCGCCTATTCATATGCAACGAAGATGAACTTTGCATATGTTCTTCTAATGCGCTCTCTTTGTTCTGTTGCAATAAAGGATATTCGGATTCCAACTGTTGCTTACTTTGAACGAGCACTTGCAACTCGTCTTGTAAACGACAAACAGTGGCTTCCTTTTTGGAAATTGCTTGTTGTAAAAATTCAAATAATAAAAACTGATCTTCTCGCTTTTCTGCTTTCTCTCGTTGCTCTTTTTTGTTTTTCAAATCTTCGATGAGCACTGCCAACTCTTCTGCAGATAAATTGTCTACTTGGCTTATCCAATGTTGCAAGTCGGTCGAAGCAGAATAAGAATGGCTTCGACTGCGTTTCCTTCGTTGTTCGTATACTTTTACTGCTTCGTCCACTAGCACCTACCATGAGCTTTGCCTGTCCACGAAAGAATATTTGTGCTGCCTACCTTCATAATTCGGTTTCAATAGACTCATTACTAGATAACTTTGACACGAAGGACAACTACTTTTGGTTTCCAAATGTTTGGATATACACTCATAACTGGAAAAAGAGGAGTCGTGCTCTTGTCAATATGTACGAACCACACAACTAGGCAATTGCTTACCAAAAAGTATGTTGACAAGGGGTTATAAAAGAGTCTTTTAAAGTTGTAAAACATATAGGACTAGGAAAAAACAAACAGTGGGTTCCAAGTTCAAGGATATATCCCAAGTCTTACCATTCCACTGCTTTTTCTGTAGATGAAGAAGGAAGACTGGAAGTAGCTCTTTCAGAAGACTGACTGGATGATAGTTGGTTGTTACTTTTACTGGACATGAAGAAGAAAGTCTCCTTGCATCTATTCTTCCAACCTTGTGAATAGACACATGAGAGAACGAGAGACACAAGATTTTCAAGGATCTTTTACCACCACCACAAGGAATTAATCTTTCTTTATGAATGTTTTCTTCTATATTCTATCGCTTCTTGTAAAAGTTTCCATAAATGAGGATCTCTATCTATCGCAGGTTTATAAATAGTTTTCAAATACTCGACAGAAGAAAACAAACGACGTTCCAAACACTCCAGTAACAAATACACAAAGTCCAACAAAGGACCACCCTTGCCGTGGTTGTTATGATATTGCTGTAAATACAGTTGCAATATTTGTTTGGCAAATTGTAACTTTTGCTGCGATAATAACAACCACAACACTTGTCTGGTTACAAAGAGGTCTTCTTCACTAGGCAGTCCTTGAGACATCCATTCTTTCAATACCAAAAGATACTGTTGGCTATCGGAAAGAATACTGTAATACGAAAGTGCTCGGCGATAATCTCCCATTCCAACGCAAGTCTCAGCCTCCAACTTGTACAAATCGTATAAAATAGTTTCTGAACAGCGTTTCTCCGTCGCAAGTCTTTCCAGTTTGTTCCCCAAGGTGAGCTTGGCTTTCAGCGTGTTGGGAAATGAAGCAAGAAGTGTTGCAACTTGAGATAAACTTTCTTCCGAGAAATAGTGCTTTCTCATATATTCTTGTGCTTTTTCAAGTAATACAATAGCACACTGAAACTGTTCCGACTTGGCCAAGTCTCGAGCGCCTTGTAAGAGACATTCTAAGGCCTCTTGCTTCTTTCCAGCACGAAATAGTCGATGATGTAAAGCAGTGCACAACTGTTCCGCTTCATAAAACGAACCTTGTTGTATAAGATTGCTCCATCGTTGTTGTGGCGCATCGGTCATGAAAAAGACAACGACAAGGACAATCCCACCACAATGACAATCGTTGCAACAAGTAAATATATGGAATACGTATTTGTAGTGTAAAACACAAGAATATATACAAGAAAACCAACAAATTGTATTCGATACAATGTTGTTCTTATAGAACATGAAATAAATCATCGCCAAAGGATATCGTGTCAAGAGGACTTAAATATGCGCTCCATAATCCATAAAACTCTCGTCTTTCTCTTCGTTGGAATCGGATAAAATTGGCTTCATAAACATTCCACAAACACTAACTCTTTGATCCATTTCAAAAGATGGAAAGACACCTTGTTGATAGGTTAAAACACCGATTACTTTGGCTGGAACACCACTAACTACCATAAATGGCTCAACAGGTTTCAATACCTCAAACATTTATCTTTCAGTCTCCACCAACGCAAAGATGAAAACTACTTACGACTGAACAAGCAGATACATATGCACCACGACCAACTACAATATTCCCCAATACTGTGGCACCTGCACCTAATAAAACTCCATCGTGTATTTTTGGATGACGATCTCCGGTTTCTTTTCCTAAATTTTTTGGTGGATTTCGTTATTTACTTTCCATCAAGATCATAAGAGGCATACCCGTTCCACCTAGAGTCACATTGTGCAACATGGATACGTGATTCCCTACCGTAGCAGTTTCACCTATAACTACACCTGTTGCGTGATCAATAAATACTCCAGAGCCAATTTTTGCAGCAGGATGAATATCTACTGCAAAACTCTTGGATACCAAACTTTGTAAATAGAGAGCCAAAGGTCTCCTCCCTCTCTCCCATAACCAGTTAGCCAAACGATAACACTCCAAAGCATGAAACCCTTTGCTGAATAAAAGTGCTTGAACAGCATGTTGAGTAGCTGGATCTCTAGTAGTTACTGCCATCAAGTCCTTTCGAATAGCACTACGGTACCTTTCAACGGAAACAAAAAATTGTCAAGAAATGAGCAAAGGAAAAGCCAAATTGCTTGTCATACGCTTCTGAATCACTCATAGCTTCTCTTAGCAGTTCCATCCACTGGGTCGCCTGGAAATATCCAGACTCCAACTTACTTGCCAAGTGAAACGACAAAGCGTCTTCTAAACTACGATGGTTCAAGATGATGGCAAACAGAGTACTAGCCAAGTGAGGCTCATTCCTGGCACCTATCTCTGCTTCTCTCCTTATAAGTTCCCATAAAGGATCCTAATACGTCAAAAACTTTCATTTTCTATCCCAACAAACTATACAAGCTACACTTGCACTGGCTTCTCGTAAGCTTCTTGCAAGTTCTTCCGGGGTAATAGGGGAGCCAAAACCTGGACCCGTTACTTGCAATTCTTTTCCATAAAGTGGAGGTGGAAAAGCAATTCTTGTATGGTTTGTGTTGTACTTGGGAATATCAGAAGCAGAAGAGTTTTCCGATCCAAAATGATTCATCGTGACAATCCTCTTATGATCTACCAGCCACAGCTTTTCATGATTTGTTTTGCTCATGTCACCGAGACTGACTTGGTCGTTTCTTTATTTCTCATTCTATTCCAAATACACACACACACAAACACAACGTTGCAAGTAAAATACAAATCTCCAGTATTCATAGTTTCTCATCCGTGTGACATTTCAAACTTGAAAACCCAAACTTTCCTCCTACTTCACTTATTTCTATTTTTTTGGCGCCTTGCAGCATTTTTCTTTTTCAATTTTCCAACCGCTTTGCCGTGCGAATAACTCAGCGGTATATAAGCAAAAGGCTGTGGCATTCCAGGTCTTTGTACATCTCCTGCTGCTTTAGACGACTGGAACTTGGCACCAGTCTCTACTAGTTCGGACTTTTTATGTCGCTTGTGTTTGTCTCCCATTTCTCTTCTGCCACCAACTCCTCCTCGCTTCCGTCCACTATTACTAGTATTCGACCGAGATAAGGTCGAGTCCGACCTTTTGGCGCCTAGTGCATTCCATCGAGCCTTGTCTTCTTCTTCTTCTTCTTCTTTGATAATAATTCTACCAGTCTCTGTGTACTGGACTGTTTCCTTTTCTCCTCTTCTGGAATTCTTCCTTGTGACAATATGGCTTGGACCTTTATGAGAAGATACCGTACCCAGTATATCCAAAGGCTCCTAAACAACAAATAAGTATATATATCTATAGAAATGAAGAAACCATGGACTTGCCTCTTCAACATGTCTTTTCCTCCTCATCGACGATGCTCCATCTTCTTCTACGGAATGAATATCATCCTCCTCCTCATGTTCTTCTTCCATCGCTTCATCCCAAGTACTCGGCTCCTTTATTTGACGTTTCTTCATTCGTTTGCTTCGTTCCCATGTTTTTCTTACATGATGAAATAGCGGTTCGTGTTGTTTCGGAACGAGACATTCTAGTTTTTTCATATCACATCGACGCAACAACCTCTCTAAAATCACTTTGACTTTTCTTCTTAAATCTTCTTTTGAATCGGAGGATACATCCAGCAATCTTTGCATGATGGTACGCGCAACGACGAGTATATCTTGTTCATCGCGCAAAACAGTAACAGTCACCTTGATAAGATTTAATGCTGCACGAACGACTTCATGACTAGGATGTTGTAACAGAAGAGTTATTGGGCCAGGGTAACTTTGATTGTTGTTGGGCGCAAGTTCGTTGAGACAAGTTGCCGATTCTTCGGATAGGAGAAATAGTTGTAGTATGATTTGTTTCAAACTTGGGTTGACTACAATTTCACCACGATATTCGAACAGAATCCTACCAACAGTATCCATCGTTGCTGCCAACATTGTTGTCGATTTACCTGCTAGTCCAGCAATAATTTTATGAAACACTTGTTGTAGTCCCAACTGTTCTTGTTCTGCCAAATCGTCCGCATTTTCCACCGAGCAACTCATTCTATAACGTGCAACGGCATCTAAAATAGCTCGAAAAGCTGCATTTCTTGCTTTTGCCGATGGATCTCGAGTTGTCAATATCCACTCCACAAGTACTTGTGGAAGCACTTGTTTGAACTGTTCTACACTTAGCTTTTTCATACAAAACGACATGGCTTCTACTCTCCACGCTCGAGCACCAGCAGTCACCGAATTTTGAGCCATGATGAGTTTTTGAACGAGATCCCACATATTCTGTGCGCCAGTAACTTGTTGTAGAATCGGTGCATAAAAAGGATTGCTACTACTACTAGTACTATTATTATTATCTGTCTTCAACAAGTCCAATAAAGCGCGATACGATTTCTTTTGCAACGATCCATCGTGACTTTCAGCCAAATTTGATAATAAAGCTTTCAATAACAATTGAATCTCCGGTGTATCGAATGCAAGTACGTGCGATTCCATCAACGCTATAGCCAACTGCAACCAAATTCCTCTTTGATTTGCGATTCCGTTGGCTACTGTGGAATTCTCTTGCACTGCAACTGCATCCAACAACCTTTTCATGATTTTTCGTAAATAAACGGCGATTACATTTGGTGAAGAAGAACAAACTTTTGCACCCAAAGTAACCGTTTCTATGACAAGGTTCCTTTTCTCTGCAGGACATTCGAATGAAAGACGAAACAATACAGCGAGTATTTCTTTCATAGCATTGGACAATACTGGAGATTGTATTTGCATAGCGCACGCACTTTCACATAAATTACGAAATCCACGAACGATTTCCATCTGTCCATCGCTATCCTTTCCTTTGAAAACTTCCATGATTGGTTCGCGAAGTTGTACTAAGCCTTGGTCTATATCGACAGGTTCCCTACAAAACGAAGCAAAGGCACTCCATACAGATAACTGATACATTCTCCAATTCTTTGCTTCTACTTGCAGTCCTTGTTGCGTAGCTTGGTACACTTTTTCCGCAAACATCTTATACAATGGAAGAATATGCGTATGAAATAATTGCAACGAAGATTGTCGAGTATATTTGCATAATATATCCAACACCCACATATTCTGCAAAATATCCTCGGCACTCTGAAAACCTAAAGGAATCCTATGCAATAAATATTTCGCACCTCCATGTTTCAAGCACGACCCGAATACCGTCGACTCGAGGAGTTGTTGTTGTTGTTGCCTACTACTTGTATGTAGATCCGACTCTTCCTTTTGATGTTGCAAGTTGGTTCGAACAGATAACAAATGATCCAATATCTGATAGATGCTTTCCGACTCTTTGTCATCCGCAGAGTTGTTACTTTGGGCTATCAATGTCGCTAATAGCTGACTAAGAATCTCGCAAGCATATGTAAATACGGAAGAAAATCGCATAGTCGTTAGTTGACAAAAGAGAGCGCAAATGCGATTCGCAGTCAGTACAAAGGGAAACTTTTGTCCCAACATGACAATGAAACGAATGATAACTTGAGCAACGCGATACGGTGCTGAACTATGACTATCCAACCAAATAGAAGCTTCTAAGCTATCCAACAATCGTTCAGTTACGGAACAAACCAAAGATATATTAGGAACAATTTGTAGACAACCAATTCCAAAACTCAAGGACCAAACATAGCCTAAGAGCACAGCAAGACTCATTTTCTGAGAAGAAAAGTTGCCTTGTTGCAAAAGATGATTTAATATTTCAAGAATGTCGCTATCCGTTAGACGTCTCTGTCCAATCCAACTTGATTGTTTCTCTTGTGAATCCTGTTGTTTCGTACGTTCATAGTCAATTCGAAATACTGAGGAGATGACCGCATAGTTTAATTGCCACAATATGGAATCGTTACTCTCGAATAAAAACAACCTTTGCAACAACTGCATAATATCCTTTCGAAGGAAAAACGGAAGAACAACTTGCACAAGTTGTAAAGCGCGATATATATGAGAATCATGAGAAGAGTTGAGGACGTCGTTCAACGTAGCCACTGTGGAAGAAGATGAGGTAGGAATAGCAACGATACCTCGTTCTCCTCCATACAATCGTCCCAGTAAATGAATCATATGCTTTCTAACTTTTGCTCCACAATAAATACTAGAAGATACTATTTTTTGGATACAACGTTGCACCAGAGGCTGAGACCAATCTGCAGCTCGAATTCGAACCAAAATATCGACGACAAGGTCACCAGTTTCTACACCAAACGCCTCAAAATATTTGGAGTCGAATAAACTATCGATTATTTCTAATATTTCCAAGCCTTTCTTCGCAACAAGTCCTGTGCTGCACTCTGAAAGGGCCAGACGCATCAAGATGAGAAAGTTTCTTATGCTTTCCGTTTTGCTGTCATCTACAACTCCTTCTAAAGTCTTTTTCAAAGTAATTTCACAGATGGTCAAATAAGCAACTGCATGTTGTGGAGAGCCTGATGGAATACTTTCACCGACTATTTGCAAACTCGTCTTTATGGACGTGCCATCGGGCAACTGTAAAACTGGCTCAAAGCAAGCAGGAAAGAATTTCTGTTGTTGTTGTTGTTGGCCATCCAATTGATGCAGTGGAACATTTGTTTGTTTTGCGTCTTCTTCTCCTGGTAAAGCTTTGTAAACATTGTTCAAGTCGGTAAAAGACGCCACTGCGTCCATCCTCGGAACAAAAAAAAATTTCCCGACGGAGATTTTTGATATTTACTCGATGAGCACTAGTTCCGAAGAAGAGTTTATATCCAAAAAGAGGAAAAATAGACGTTTTTGGGAAGAAGATGAAGACGACGATGAGAGATATGTAACTGGCGAAACAAGAAGGGCAAACAAGTTTGGTGACTTGTCACGTCCAGTGAACTTTGTCAAGTCTTCCACTGAAGAAGAACAAGGACAGACAGGCAGCGATGACGAGAAAACAACTGTCAATAATGAAAAGGAAGCAACACAGCAAGAAGAAAAGAAGAAATTGGATGAAGAAGAAGAAGAAGAAGAATCGGATGGGAGCGAGGTAGGCTTTATAAGAAGGAGACAAGGAAAAATACCGTCTGGTTCGCTACCCAGAAATTTTGGAGTAGTTCGTAAAGTGAAAAACGATTATTTATTTGCTTCGACGAATAAGGTAGATGGGAATAGAAAGCAAGCCGACCATGAAAGCTCAGTTACTTCTCAAGGAAACCAGCTTGGAAGTTGGGAGAAGTATACAAAGGGCTTTGGTTCTAAAATGTTACAGAAAATGGGATTTGCTGGGAGACTGGGAGCATATGAACAAGGTCTTTCGAAGCCTTTAGAACCACAAGTACGTCCCAAGTATTTAGGTTTGGCAGCTGAAGGATTCCGAGAAAAACCGAATGTTTTCAATAACATATCCACCTCTTCCAATGAAAAGAAAAGTGTGTCTAGTGTAGAAGAAACTCAAAGACAATCCACTGCAGGAACGAAGCGTTGGAGGAGGAAAAGAGATGTTGTGGAAACCAAAGAGACTAGACAGACTCCTGACGTTGTTATCGATATGAGAGGACCTGAAAGTCGTTTACTGAATAATGTTGCCGAGTCGTTGCAACAAGAAACACTAGGCACTCAGTCAAAAGTGTTCCTTCCAGAGTTGCAATATAACATTCGAATATTGAAAGACTTGACCAAAGCTAGTCTCGAACAGTCTTCAGAACAAATCAAAGTGGAACAAAAGCGAATGAGGTCTCTTCGCAGTGAACTGAATACTTTAAAAGACCGTCAATCAGCTTTAGAGGAAACAAAAAGTAGATTGAAGTCCTTTCTGGAATTGGTCAAAGAAATGAATGCAAGTATTTCTTTACACGAACTTATTTCTATTATTCGCAGAGCAGTAGAACGATATTCTGAGAACTTGGAAGAGAGTGGCATATTAGATGCACTAACAGCCTGTGCACAACGTCATCTCAATGCATATTTTGGAAAGGAAGAATATTATTGGACTCCAACGAAAATACCCGAACCGGAGTGGATACAAGATATTGCCTATTTAGGAAATATTCTTGGAGGAAGAGATGAGTCTAAGATGTATTCTCAATTGTTATATCATACAATTATCGTTAGAATCAAGAGACATTTGGCTTCTTCCAACTTTGATGCTCAGCAACCACATGACTTGGTATACTTTTTGGAGAAATGTTATCAAATACTTCCCGAAGCTATGATAGAAAACTTGGCTGCAGATATTATTTATCCACGACTTGTGAAAGAAGTGGAGAGAGATAGTTGGCAAGTTTCTGAGAATCTTATGCCACATCATTGGATATTTCCTTGGTTACCTTTGTTAGGAAAACACAGAGTGGCACATTTGTTTGAATATATTTGGAGAAGAATTGGAAAAAGTATTATGACGAATTGGCATCCTTCAGAAAGTTTTGCCAGAGATATGATTGAGCCTTGGTTACAAATAGCGAGGAAAACTTCACTATCCAAACTATTTCATCGATATGTTATTCCTCGATTGGAACAAACTCTGAAAGAAGAATTGGTCATAGAAATACCCAACAAGGATAGTGTTTCTTCACAAGGATTTTCAGTATTCTATTGGATTATGAGTTGGTATGGAATCCTTGAAAATGAGGCTTTGGCAGGAATTCTTTTAAAGGGTTTCTTTCCTATTTGGTTGGAAACCCTTTTAAGATGGCTAAGGTTACAAGATGTAGATTGGGAGCAAGTAACTATTTGGTATGACTTTTGGAAACAAAAGTTCCCAGCAGAAATTCAAAAAATGAATAAGATTCGAAGAGCTTTTGATATTGCTTTGGATGTGATGAATCGTTCTATGATGGGCGAAGATACGGAAAATATGGATATTCATCGTCGATTATTATTCTTGTCTCAAGTGCCTAAGAAAGTGGAGGAAGAAGAGGAAGCAGTAACAGCAACCATTCCGTTATCTTCAACAGCTTATGATAAGACAAGTTTCAAGGATTTGGTTGGTTTCTTTGCGGAAAGAAATGGAGTTACGCTCATTCCTTGTCATCATACTTATGGCTTTAAACAGCCAATGTATTTATTTGGAAATATTCCAATACGTTTAGATCATCAACAACAAGTTGTATATTATCAGTCATCTAGTAAAACAGAATGGAAACCTGTTGCGTTGGAAGATTTATTACAAATGATCAAAGGGACTGAACAGAAGCACGGGGCATCTCATCGAGTTGCATAACAAGTTTTTGCAGTGTTTTTGGTTCGACTCCAGAGTCAATTCTTTGCATAGCAGCAGCCAATCCAACATCTGCCAACAATTCCAAAGATAGGAAAGATGAAGAATGTGCTTGTCTTAGAAGCATAGCTAATATACCTGCTGTAAATGTGTCTCCTGCTCCAACTGCGTTGATAGTGCCTTTCGCCTGAAAATTGGGTCGAAAGACGGCCTTTCCTGGCGACAAACAAGGAAAACAAGCGATATTCTTTTCTATGACGGAAGGATTGGAATGAGTAGAAAGGAAAGCTCCACGTGGTCCCAAAGTAATGGCAACTAGGGCAACTCCCAACTGATGAAAGTAATCGGCAATACCTTTCACTTGTTGAAAGTTGACTTTCTCTTCCAACGGAAGCTGCGGATTACCAGAAGAATTTCTCTGCAAGTGTTGTAAATGTTTTCCTGATAGAACAATGGCTTCTTCTATATTGACATGAAATATACCGACATATTCGAGTGCTGCATGAACAATGCTTTCGTCGTTGGAATTGGCTCCATTCATATCCAACGCAACGGTTATTCCTAAACTACGAATAGACTGAAAATGTTGTGCCAATACTTTGCCTTGAACTTGAGTAACCATATGAGGATATCCGTAGTGATAGATGAGATAAGAAGGAACATCCTCACGAGGTGGAGGAGGATGGCTGCTATTATTACCTTCCCATTGGTTTTTGTTCTCAAGTGCTCGTCTTAGAGTGTCATCCAGCAAGTCATCTACTTGAATAGTAGTGTTGGTACCTAAATGACTAAATGCTCCTCTTCCTCCGTTGTAATAAACGGGCAAGACAGATAGACATGTGCTTTTCGAGTCATCCACTTTGATATCACTCGTATCGATTCCTAAGCTTTCCAATTCCTTTATAAAGAAACGTCCATTCTCATCGTTACCAACCTAGAAAGCAGTCCATTTGGTTTCGTATCGTAGTTGATCAAAAGCACTCACTTTGGTAAGAACCTTTACAGGAACTCCAAGCAGAATAAAACCTTTGGCAGTATTATAAACGCAACCTCCAGGAACATGAGTATACTTTTCAAAGAATACAACGGATTCAGGTGTTTGTGGAATATCCGAGTTGATAAGTAAAAGGTCTACAGAGTGCATACCTGCACATATCACACGAGGCGTCTCTTTCATGTGCGTCCAATTGACACACGAGGGAACCAACGATCAAGAGAAAGAGATATGCAAGTGGCAAGTTCGATCCGAGACTTGGCAGATACGCGAGTATTTATTGTTCCTATAGGAAACGTATCGAAAGAATTGTTAGAGCAATGTATTCAACAACTCAAAAGTTATGCAACCGTAAGATGGAGTTCTCAACGTTGGAGGAGTCACTCGGAAGCTTTGCCTTCCAACGCTACAACGAGTCGTGAAGCAAGTGGAGACGAATCTCAGATATACAGATTCCAGTTTCAACTTTGTTCTCAAGATAACAACAACAGTACGATACAGTTGCCTAGTTCCGAGTGGGAATCCTTTCAACTTTCAAGACGGTGTTGGGGTGTCATCGGTATAGCTCAAGTTTCAGAAGCAAACGCAAACCAGCAAGTTAATGGCGCCAAAATTCAGCAACAACTGAACGAAGTTTCAAAACAATTGAAAAAACAACAACCACTAGTCATAAAGTGTTTGGTCATCCAAGACGACAAAACAACAACAAACCAAACGGAACGAGAACTCCCACGTTCGGAAAAGATATCGAGCCAAGTGGAAGAAGAACTTACTTCACTGGATATTGCATCTGTAGAAGCAGAAAGTGTCAAGGATGAGGTGGAAAGTTCAAGTTCCTATCCGAAACAAGTTTCTAGAAATGATATGTCGACATATTCAGCTACTGGAGGTGATAGTTCAAGTGATGAAGATAAGTCAACTGTGAAAGCGCCATCAACTGTGGAAAATACTTTGGCAACCTCATCAACTTTGACAGTGCCAAGCAGGAGTAGTGGAGAGAGTAATAATTTGTCCATACCTTTGAAGTATGTCAGTAGGAAGCAGTTATTAGATTCCAGTTCAAAGGATTGGTTATCTTCGTGGTTGATATCTTTTGCAACAGATATTCATCAGTGTATAGATTTTTGGCTTCGTAGAATGATGACTAGTGCAGACTTGATAGTATCACCGATGGACGCCGATAAGGCAGCAGAGAAATTTTCCAAACTAGTGCGTAGAAGAGCGTCTCGGTTGGATAAATATTTTGGTGATTTTTATTTGATGAGTGGCAATTATCGGAAATCCTTTATGAAGTATTCTGCTTGTGCAGCAGCTGCTAGAGCGAATAGTGATTGGTTGTGGTTGGCTGGAGCTATCGAAGGAACATGTGCTTGTGCCATTCTATTAGGACGTGATTTTACAACACTTTCAGGAATCGCAAATGTCGTTGAAATCCAGCCTGAAAATAGGGATTTGATATCCCAAGTAATTCAACATTATGATGAAGTTTGTAAATTATATCGAAAGAAGAGAGCCTTCTTTATGGAAATGTTTGCATGTTTAAGACTTGCCAACTTTTTATCTGAAACTACTAGGCGGTCGGAACACTTGCAGTGGTTACAGAATGCAAGTGAAGCATTGGACAAGATGCCTAATCGATATCCGAATGGTGTAGAAGAAGAAAAACGAACAAGATTACTTGGGTTAATAGGTTATGCATATTTACAAGCAGGTTGTTGGAGAAAGGCAAGTTTTTATTTTTGGAGAGAAGCAGTTGGATTGAGGCGCCAAGGAGATAGTTTTGCTGCTATCACGATTATTCAACAAGTAATCCGTTTATTTGGTGTAAAAGGTTTTCCCTTGGAGAAAACTTGGAATCATTCAGTTGTAGAAGGCAACTTCCCAACAAGTCGTTCGCATAATATGCAAAGCGAGGTTGTGGACGACTGGAGAATTTGGCCTTGTCTTGTACGTATGGCTTTATTAGAAACTGCTTCTTCATCGAGGGCATCCGGTCATTCATCTCTTTGTCTATGGTCATGTTTTAAGGCTTTGGAAACTTCGAAATATATTTCTCCGTGGGACGAAATGTCTCCAGTTACTTCAGAAGATGCGAAAATTGTTGCCTGGATGCTAAGATATCCATTATCTGTTCGTATAAAGGAGCCTTGCGGAAATTTTATTCGTGTTGTGAATATATATGAAGAGAAAGGAGAAGAATGCCAAGTAGAGACCAGCTTACAAAGATACGACGAAGATTCTCATCCTTCCTCACCAGCACCTCACAAGTCACCTTGTTCCTCACCTAAGAAGAGACTATCTTCCAATCCCTTTATTTATTCGCCTTTTATGAACAGACAGGAAAGCATTCCAGAAACAGTTGTATCTGATTCTTCACGTACCGTATGTATGGAAAAGGGAGAAGAATACAAGGTAAGATTCCAAATGTCTCTCTCTATATATAAGTGTACTGTGGAATGACGCTTTGATTGTTGGACTAGTTTGTATTTGAATTGTATAATGAGCTGAAGAGTACCATTCCATTGGAAATTTTGGAGATTTTGACTTGTCCTCATGTGGATGAGAAAAGTTCTCTTTCTAGTGAGGAAAGGAATGCGGATACCTTTTCAATACACAGTCTTCCTTTTGTGTTGGCCCAAAAGGAACAAAGTGTTTTCGTTACTTTGAAACCAGAAAAAATTGGACGTTTTTGTATTGTTGCTTTGGTAGTAAGACTGTGGAATAGATTTTGTGTGGATTTGTCGTTGGAAGAGAGTCAGTTTGTATATGTGGAAATATTTTCGCCTCTTCCAGCCATTGATGCGAATATTATGTTATCAAGTCGTCCTCCTCTGAACATTCTGTCTCAAGATAGTTTTAGTGCTATTCAGAATTTTTCACAAAATAATTGTGTATTCTGGGATGGCGAATTAGTGACTTTACATATTGGATTGCAAAGGAACCAACAGGATCCTATTCCATCCTTGGAGTGCAAATTAGAATTGCAACAAGGAACAAATGTAGTCAAGTTGGAATATAATGAAGAAGAAATGAATCAACATTTACAAAAATTATCTTGGCAACTGACAAACTCGGACCAGGATCGGTTACAGGAAAGATTCCATCAAGACTGCCGTTGTTTGCTTTCTTCAACGTTCATATCTCCTCATTATTTCGTAGACAATCATTCTTTGCTTTGCAAGTTGGAGTTGCAATGTCACCTAGTGCATTCTAAAGAGTCTCAGAAAGTACAATCTTTTAGTTGTTCATATCGAGTGAAGCCATCAATGGTAGTAACTTTTATCGGTATCACAGAACGAGAGAATGACGACACAATGGAGGAAACAAAAGATTCGTCTTGTTATCAACTTGTATTAGAACTTCATCATTGGATGGAAGCTTCGATAAACTTGGATATCACGAGTTTGTCACAACGTTGTAGACCTGAACCTTTACATTTGGAGCCCAATGAATGTCAAAGAATTGCCTTTATGTTACCCTCCAACCTATTATCGTCGTTGAAGCAAGTAGCAAAGGATTGTTATGAAACGGATTCCTTTTCTAACAAAGCAATACAAGTACTCGTCTCCCAATTGGAGCTTCATTGGGAGTGTCCAGTAACCAAAAGGCGTGGAAATATGCCGTTGAGGTTATCTTCTCATTTATCCACCAATCTGAATGCCGACCTTATTTTACCTCGAGCTCGTATTGAATTTCGTGATGCAGCCACAAAGAAAAGGAATCAGTTGTTTCAAGTGCCTTGTCATGTTCCTTTGCAACTAGAAATTCACATCACCAACTGTTGGTGGCAGTCTTTTCCAGAAGATTTGTGTCTTTCATTGAAAATAGAACAAGCAACTGTAGGCACTTGGACGGATGTAATGTTTCAAGGAGTATATGCAAGTGGACAATGGGAAGATGTGATATGTGGCAACATATCTGCTGGACAGAAAGTAGTGCATTCCATACAACTGGAGTTTATATCTCGTGGAAGCTACTATTTGGTTGCTTATCTTGCATCGTCCACGAGTCCTTGGAAAACGTTGACTAGAAAGGTGCCGTTTCTAGTCAACTAGAGAGGGAATAGAGAAATTATTTATTGCGAATCAACAAACTATTTTGAGATTTGGAATTTAAGTGGTTTTCCTATCCAGCATTTCCTGTAAGAGTTCCATAACGTATCTTAGGCGCTTAAGCAATTCAGGAAGACTAGGAAGATGGCCTTGTTGATAACTATTTCTTCGTCCATCTTTGCCTCGATAAGTCACTATATGAACTTCGGGGGATAAAATGACTTCCGTGCCATCATTAAAGTCTACTTGAATGTTTCGATTGCTTAGACGAAATACAATAGCATAAGGAGAACGAAACCAAGTCTTAATATAAACAGGAAGTGTTATTGCGTCTTCACAAGTTTCGCTGCTCGATGCCGTTTCCACATTCTGAAATGAACTTTCCGGAGAGTTTAAAGGATCTTCTTGACCTTTGGGAGTATGATCGAGCATATAGTTGCGGAAGTGAATGAGCAGTTTCACTTTCTTCTGCAGTTCTGCTGGATAGTCTTGCATTGTCATTCTTATCCATTTATGACCCTGCTTTTCTGTTGAAGAATGAGTTCTTGACATATAATAAATGCAGTTGGCTGGTCCTTTCTCTAATACAATTTTGGTTCCATCATTGAAGCATACACCAACAGAACCTAAACAAGTTTGATAGCCTAGTCCATATTTCTTTGAATAATCAAGCCATTTACATATCCAAGCACCTCCAGTGAGTGCATTAACTGGTGACTGAAAGGAAGGTGAGCCACTTGTTGTTCCATCGTTGATATTGAGGCTTGAAGTAAAGGCAAATGGACTTTGTTCCACGCTTTTTAACATTGCAAAGCTGGATGTCAGTTGTTCGCGTGCTTTGTTCAAAACTACTTGTTCATCATCCTCGGATGGAGCATCTAACACTTTGTTATTCTTGCTTGCTACTTCCGTTGCTTTGTTACGACTTGTCCCTTGAGATTCCGTTTCACGGTTTCTATCGCTGTCTTGGATTGAAAGTTGTTTCTCCAATGCCTGATATAATTTTTCGGAATGGTCGTTATTCTGCTTCATAGTTGTCCTCATCTGTTGTAACTTTTGTAAGGGAGCTCTTTGGTCTTGAGAGACTGAATACATGGCGTCATTCCATAGACTTGGAGATGCAGCAACTGCTTGGCGTCTATTTTCTCGTCCTTTGTTTTCTTTTGAAGAGGTGTCCTCTCGTTCAATGAGCTCTGACTCTTCAAAAGTTGGTGTCGATATCAATGCATGGCTAGTCAGAGCACGAGGTATCTTAGCATCGAAGAAAGGATGAGAACGAATCTCATCGAGGCTTAGTCTCTTTGCAGGATCTGAGTTTAGGATGGAACCAATGAGTTCGATGGCGTTGGATGATAAACCTAGGCTTTCTGGAATGCTATAAATATTTTCTTTGATTCTTTTGTAAGTGCTTTTTACATCAGAGGTTTCAAATGGTGGCTTTCCAACCAACATAGTATAAAAGACGACTCCCGTACTCCAAATATCCACTTCAAAGGAATGTCCTTCCTTACCAGATAGTATTTCAGGAGCAATATAATTTGGTGTTCCACATATAGTCCGTTTTCGTTCCTTCTCACTCGTTAATTGAGCCGCAAGACCAAAGTCTCCTATTTTTACTTCCATGTTTTCATCTAAGAAGAAGTTTCCCAGCTTCAAATCCCTATGAATAACTAGACATTCTCGATGCATGTAACGAATAGCATCCAAAACTTGAATCATAAAATATCGCGTCTCATATTCTGTCAAACGACCTCTTTTTCTAACCATATCCATCACGGAGCCATTGGGACAAAGCTCTAACACGATATATACATTTTCTTGATCTTCGAAGCAACTCTCAAACTTTACGATATGTCGATGCCGCAGTTCTCGATGAATTCGAATTTCTGATATCAGCTTTTGCTTGGCACTTTCTTTTCGAATGGCTCCTTTTGGGATGATCTTTCCAGCGTATCTTTGATGGGTATGGACGTCTGTAAGTTGAAAGACCTTGGCAAAACCTCCCTTTCCAAGCAATTTTCCTTTTTCAAACTTTCGTATCACTTCACCTATTGTGCCATTTACAACCTTTCTTTCTTCTATATATTGTTTCTTGGCTTGACTGCTTTGAGTAGAGACAAACTGTTGTTCTCTTTGAAACAGATGAGCATATTTCGAGTAGGGGTGACTAGGAGTAGCTTCGGAAACATTTTTGGTTGGAAAGTTTTCTAGAGCTACTTGTACTCCTTGCGCGGATAGTTTTTCGTTTTCTTTGCTGCTAGTTGACGTTGTCGCAAGTTCTTGCGTTTGATATTCTCGAGAAGATATCATGGAAATAATACAAAAATAGGTACTTTTTGGTTATTGAACAAGGTCATCCGCAATAAATTTTCTATACTCTTTCGCTGTTGAAGGAGAGAGAGAAAAAAGGGGTGCTAATTCGCTTTGAAACGTAAATATTTCCCAGTTGTGACGCCAAAAGAAAAAAATTCAAGTTTTGGCGCCCACCTTGTGTGTTCCCCACCGCAAGATTTCCGATCGATCTTGTTCGGCCCATTTTGTTGTTCTTTTCTTTGACAACCGGACAAAGATGAGCCTTTTGTTTCGAAAGAAAGCCTTGTTGTTGTAGTTGTTGTGATAGGAGAGCAGCCAACGAACTAGTGGTGTTTGGCCATGTCGTGGATAGGATTTATTTTTCATTTATCACTCATGGATAGATAGACACAATAAAATAGTGTGTTCTATCAATCATTGGACAGTATAGAAACTACCTTGTCTCCTTCCAAAAATAAGAACAACAATACTTGGGATTGTAACCGAGCTATTTCTTCTCGATCCAAGGCCGTCTGCTCCGTTCTACACGAAATTCCCACCAGCGCCGCAAAAGTTTGCCAATTTGCTCTGTCCCGTCATTCATTGTTGGGGAGGTGCGTAGTCGGATGTTGGTTGACCAGTCTTTGGCAGACCCAAGTGGCACAGGTTTTATTGCAAGCTAGATATTCCCAGGTTTACATCGAGGGAATTGTTGTTGCTTTTACTGCAACTGTATTTGGGCCAATTTCTTCCAGTTTGCAACTTGTATAGTCTGTACATAGCTGGTGGGTTACTCAAGGTTCAGAAAGCATATATCAAGCCAGTTGGTAGTGTTGTTGTTGTTGAAACTGCAAATTTACCTTGGCATATTCGGTTGATTTGCAGCTTGAATTGTCTGCAAGCAAAAAGCGATGAATGTGGACTCTGGAAACAGTGACACGGAAAAGACGTTGCTTGGGATCAAGCTGTTGCATTTAGATAACGATATCGGTGATTTGGACCAGGAATTAAAAGGCGCCTTAGCACAAGACGCAAAGTATCCGTTGCCAAGTACCAATTCACCTTTTCTGGTCGAAGATGAAAGGAAGAAGCTGGAAACCACGAGGTCGTCGTCCGCACCTCCTTCCCTGTTTTTTTCAACCTTTGACTTGTTTGGAAACAACAACAAACTGGGAGAAGATGATGTTTCTCTGGAAACGGTTTATGAAGGTGTTCAACCCGACGACCCAAGACTGGACCCAGCATATTTCGAATATTATTATACATACAAAAGAAACGACCCGAGGTTTCCGAAACCACTTTTATCCTATACCGACTTTCGTATTGCCTTGGAAAGGAGAGGAAAGAACTACAGTAAGGAATTCTTAAACGACCTGAAAGAAGCTAGTTCCAAGGACAATAACAATCATCACCAAGAAGAAGAGGATATGAATGGAGAGAATTCTAAAATGAACAATAACGGCAATACGATAAAGCAGCCTCAGCCTGTGATTGGCAGAAGAGTTCCTGTTGGTGGCACTGGTCGTCCTTCCACTCCGGGAACGATTGGAGACAGAGTTTCTTCCAAGTTGCCTTCCAATATAGAGTTGTCCAACCTAAGTACTGTGTCGCTTTCGGATACTTCTCTAGTAAGTCCATCATCATCAAGTACTACTTGGCCAAAGAGTGTTATGGATCGGATTCAAGAGGATTTTCCTCGCACTCCTTCTCCAGCACTATCCAATAATGCATTACGTAAACCTTCTTCGCCAGGAAATCCAATAGAGCGAGTTCGATCTTTTGGAGATATTGCCTGTAATGATGCTTTAGCACCAGGTAGTCCTTCAGTGCCTGCCTCGGAGAAAACCAGACAAACAGAGCGCAGTTCTTCCTTTTATGATATGGATTCTCTCAAGGTTTCTTCCGAGTCAAATCTAAAGAGTGTTGTCGATCAAAAGAGTGTGCAAGGATCTGCCAAGGAGGTAATTAGTAATGGCAGTGGAATTTCACGGAAAACTGTTCCAAAAGATAATATGCAGAATGATTATTCTGCTTGGCAAACTCCTTCGACAGGAAAAGATACAATTGTAAACTCGACATCGAAAGGTGTTTCATGGAAGATGAATCCGCAAGGAATGGAATATACTTCGGCAGAAACGACTGGAGTTGTCTATAGTGGACGTCAACCTAAACCTGCTGTGGATAACAACTCACAAAACTATTCGAGAATGGACACTTTCCATCAAACTGGCTTTTCTCCTTTTATTGGGACACCGAATAATCCTTATCTGAATGATGCGAGTTATACAGTACCTAGTTCTTCCTATTTGGTTCAGCCTTCCCAACAACTTTATGCGGCACAATTTGCGCAGTTCGCTGCTTATAATGCAGCAGCAGCAGCAACCGTTGCTACCCAACCTGGAAATCCACCGGCTCCTTCTCCTGGTAGAAACGCTTTTTATGCTTCTCCTCCTATGACTGGTCTTTCCTTTCCTGGGATGACTCCTATGTATCCTAATTCAGGAGTAACTAGTAATGTTGGTCCATCAAGAGAAACCTGGAACAACTATGCGATGAACAGTGGAAAGTTTTTATCCAATTCCTATCAACCTCCTTCAGTCTACCAAAGTATGGAGAAGGAAGTAGATACCAAGGCATACATAGCTACTTATAATAGAGTTGGCGCAGATAATAATAATAACATCAATAATATGACAAGCTCATCATTCCATACATCTCCTTCCAGAAGAGGAGGAAAGAGTCGTAGAGGAATGAAATCCAAGACAGAACAGGAACATTTACCCAAGGAAAGAGCGCATAGTGTGGAAACAAAAAGATCTCCGCTCTTGGAAGAATTTCGACAGACTTGTTTGGTTGGACGTCCCAATTCGAATGCACAGTCCGTTTCACAGTTGTATCCTTCTGCTTTCAATTCTTCAGCACCTGTACGTAATTGGGAATTGGCAGATATTCGAGGACACTTTGCTGAGTTTGCTTCCGATCAACATGGCTCAAGGTTTATTCAACAGAAAGTAGAAGGCTGTAGTTTAGATGAAATTAGGTCGTTAGTTGCAGAGTTGGGTCCAGATATAGATCGACTTGTGATAGATGTTTTTGGAAATTATGTCGTTCAAAAATTGTTGGAATATGGTGATGAGAATATTCGTCAATTGTTGACAAAGAAGTTGGAAGGACACATGCTTTCATTGAGTTTGCACATGTATGGCTGTCGAGTAGTTCAAAAAGCCTTGGAAGTATTGAAAGGGAAGGAACGAACCATGTTGGTGCAAGAGTTGAATGGACATGTGCTTCAATGTATTCGTGATCAGAACGGGAATCATGTGATTCAAAAGTGTATTGAATTGGTTGAACCAGAGAGCATTTTATTTATCGTCGAATCCGTCAAAGGACAAGCAGTTGCTTTGGCAGAACATGCTTATGGATGTCGAGTGGTACAAAGAGTATTGGAACATTGTCCAATGGAACACAAGGCAGAAATATTAGCTGAAATAATGTCTAGCGCTAGGGATTTGATTCGTGATCAATATGGCAACTATGTAATTCAGCATATTGTAGAGAAAGGTGATGAGGAGAACAAAGCAGTGATCATGAAAGTTGTCATGAACGAAGTGGTTGCATTTGCACAACACAAGTTTGCGAGCAATGTAGTAGAACGTTGTCTTCAGTATGGAAGTCCGATACAACGAATGGATTTTATTGAAGTATTAGTAAGAGGAAAGGATTCCAATCCGGAAGACTGTCCTTTGTCGACTTTGGTAAAGGACCAGTTTGGGAACTATGTAGTTCAACGGATATTAGATGTAGCCAATGAAGAACAATTGAAGCGTGTCGTTTATGTATTGAAAGAACAAATTCCATATTTGAAAAAATATTCTTATGGAAAACATATCATCGCCAAATTGGAGAATTTGCGATCCTAGAGACCAACACTTTATTTTGTGATATTGGTTTGTTTGTCTGATTCTATAAAACGTGCAACTTTGTTTTGTGTATATGTATAGATGAGATCATGTTTCGCATATAGCAAATTAGTTTTAAACGTATTTCACGGCAAACGGTTGCTTGGTGAGATCCGTTTCCATAAAGAGTCGATTCTTTCCTCGCTTCCATGCAAATGTCCATCCACGCATTCGAAGAGTAGAAAGACTAGGCATCAGACCAAACCTTGCCGCTTTGAGCCACGTCAATAGTTGGAATGACAAATAATAAAATAAATAACTTTTCCAAGTGGCAGTTAATGGATTATCCGTCATGGAAGGCTGCCATAAATGGATGTAATAATGTTGACATACTATCAAGAGAAGCAAAAGTTCCCACAACATCTGCCAAGATAACGACAATGCAAATACAAAGACACGCAAAGCTATGATTCCCGAATAACAAGTGAACACAGTCAACTGCAATAGCAGAAATAACACTTCATTGTTTTCAGCCAATGCTTGAAAGCCATCTCTCCAAAAGATACCCGAAGCAAACAAAATAATCATCCAGAAAACAGTAAAGGTCACATCGGATAAGAATAACAATTTTTGAACGCTCAATCGCCTTCCAAGTTTTCGAAGAATGGCTATCAAAAGAAAGATAATAGTAGCGATACAACCATATATGAAACATGATAAGAAGAACGACACCCATTTGTGTGTCTTTGTCAATTCTCTTGACCATTTTTGTCGATACAGTTTGGCTTTCTCATTATAATTAAGTACAAAAGGAAGCAGCTTTGTTTTGGCCTTTACATACATATTGCGCGACAATGGATCCCACTTTGCGCTCATCTCATCCAACACTTCGGCAAGAGAAGGTGAATAATAACGATGTTCCAGATACTCTTTATCTTCGGATAATTCTTGTAGCTGTTTCTCCAGCTTTTCAATTTCTCTTTTGTTTTCTTCAATTCTTTCTACTAGAGTGTCCACCAGTTGCTGTTTCTGATTGGTCGATTCCGTCAACTGCTCTACTTGTTTCTCCTTTTCTTGCATCTTTTTAAGTTCCCAGTCTCTTGCTTGTTTTAGTCTTTTGTATTCAGCTTCTACTTTTTTCTCTTCTTCTTTCAATAGCTGAATTTCTCTTCTATATTCTATTGCTTCCAAGTCTACATCTTTCAACTGTTTTAATAGTGACTGTTCTCGTAACTGTAGAGTATCTGGGTCGTCTTCAGCCAAACTAATAATAGACAAGCAACAAAGCAGAGACAACAGAAAAAGACACCACGAAAAATGGCGCCACAATTTCATTTTTTCTTTCAAAACCAAATCGGACAAATTGACGTGTCTGATGGACTGTGACTGCACTCCATGAAGAATTACGATTCCTTTATCGAGGCAAGTACTTTGAAAAGCTAAAACAATAATATTGAATGATTTAGGTTCAAGCTGCATGGATTATTCCTGGTATTGCGTGTATCTTTGTGCTTCTGACGGTGGTATTTAGTAGACAATATAGGAGAGGACCCAGAAGACCACGTCCTATCCGGGCTTCCAATCACGTGTCGAAACCTAAACGCAGTTATCAACATTTTCAGCAGGATTTGGATAAAATAGCACCTGAATTTATTTATGAACAAGACCAAAGACCAAGTGATATACTGGAAAAAGAGCAATCAGATTCCAGTGACTCTACTGTGCATGTCGTTCTTCCTTCCAAGTCGAATAGTATGGATATAGTTCAAAACTTGTCTTATCCTACCACAGAAAACATTGTTGATATAGTCAACAAGTATGCTGATTGTTGTATTTGTTTGGAAAGATTTTCTATTGGCGACAGACTCAGAATTGTTCCTTGCAGGCATTGCTTTCATAGTTGCTGTATTATGTTGTGGTTGAATAGATGTAATTTATGTCCTCTTTGCAAAACGGATGTGTGGAAATCTATAAATATCGAAACACATGTCTGAACGAATATTTCTTGTAATGAGTTTTTGCGGTAAACTGCAACGGAAATGGCCATTCCAATAAAGCGTTGTTTGTATTGAGGATGACTGCCAGTCCCGAGAGTCATTTCGTTGGTGACAAGCTATCGCCAAGTCTAGCACAAGATGAAAGAATCTCTGCTAGTAGTTTGTTATTTTTCACCAAATCTGTACAGTTCAACTTGGGCAACTTAACTGCTGAGCACTGTAAAATACCCAGTAAGACAGAAACAAATACTTTCCTTTGGTGGACCGGATTCTTGGCTTGTATTTGTGATGAAGATTGTTATTTTCTAGTGTACAGTCCCGATATATACTTATCGAATAGACTAGCTGAGTACAAAGTGCAAGATTGGTTGGAAATGGAGCATACACTGGTCGTTGGTATGGAGCGTTTATTGGCTTGTGTCGTCGAACGAAATGTTTTGGAGTTTATCTTCCAAGACGGCACTCGAGGTCCTCGTTTTCGCTTTCGAAAAGTGGAAGAACAGCAATCTCTCATTTCTTTATTACAAGATCAGTTCCTCTTTTTTCCTTGCGACGCTTCGGAGAGTGGTCAGTTTAATTTGCTCATTCGTAACGAAAAGGAGTGGCTGGAACCTTTTACAGACGCTTCCGTGGATACTCTTCATATGACAGAACAAGATACTACGAACGTCTCAGATGAGGAGGAGGTAGCCTTGTCTTCCAGTCAAGAACAACGACATTCGAAAATAGGTTTTCAGTTTCCTATGGAAGTTGCCGAACGTTTAGCCAATATAGCACGAATAACGAGAGAAGCAAGAGATGAATTATTCGAAAAGCTTGGTCGCTCCAAGTCGAGAAGTATATTGTCTGACTTGGAAAAGTTGCAAAAATGCGCTTGGCACTTGAATGAAACTGCAGTAAGCATTCTATGTGAAATGTTGTTCCTAAAATGAAAGCAACTTTATAGCAATTATCTTATGCTACTCGAGCTTCGGATGACGAAGAAGACTTGCCTGAATTTATTCATATGGAAGTTAGTTTTCATCCATTAAATTGGGATACCTTTTCCTCTTATCGAGATGGAGAAGGAAGAATATTGTATTCAACTGTATTGGAATATGTTGTATTTAGGTCTACTTGTCATTGTTGCAAAGTACGAAGACATGTTTGGGTAAGTATTTCCCTTGGTTGAGGATCATTTCTTCATCTATATATATATATATTGTATAGCCGTATTTATTACGAGTTTTTCCTTGGAATAGTGATTGGGAACAACGAAAAGCCATTTTGGATGAAAAAACCAGACAATATCGATTACTAAAGAGTCAGTGGCAAAGCATACTTCCTGAACAGGTATTTGTTAGTTTTCCATACCAGTTTCTTAAATACCAAATATGAAATAGGAACAACAATTTCGTGCTTTTCGTGAAAGGAGAGACTTGATTGAAAAAGATGTTGTTCGTACGGACCGAAATATTTCGATATATGAAGACAATAACAGCATTGCGACACAAAAGATGAAAGACATATTATTAACTTATTCATTTTATAACTTTGATGTTGGATATTGTCAGGTAAAAGAGAGTGGTGGATAAGAAAAAGTGAGATGAACTGATGATATAATATTTTTTTGAAATAGGGAATGAGCGATATATTATCTCCGATTCTTTTTGTATTTTATTCTTGTAAAGAAGAACAAATGGAAGAAGATGAAGTTGTCGTATTTTGGTGTTTTTGTGGTCTTATGGAGAGAATACAATCCAATTTCTGTGTCGACCAGTTTGGCATGTCGAAACAATTGGCAAAACTGAAACATATTGTGCAAGTCTTTGATTCTACTTTAGCCAATTGGTTGGCAACTACAAGTCCAGAATATCTTTTTTGTTTTCGTTGGCTACTTGTCTTGTTTAAAAGAGAGTTTGTATTGGAAGACGTATTGAAATTATGGGATGTAAGGAATCGCGGTTTACAAATATTCCAAGGAACCTTCTTTGAATGTGTGGAAATAGGTATTCTTCTGTGAAACTTTCGCAAAAAGAGACCTTCACTTGTTTGTAGCAGCAGGTTTACTTATATTACATAGAGAACGAATCATACGAGAACAAATGAGATTCGATGACTTGATTCGATACATTCACGATATGTCACTGAGAATTGATATTCACTTGGCAATAAGAAAAGGCATCGAATTGCAACAAAGATATTATCGCAACAAGACTCCAACAACAGAGAATGAGGAAGACTAGCTGCCAAGGATCTCGTCTCTTGGGAATAGAAATACACGAGATAATTTTATACTTCCCTAAGAGGAATAATATCCGTTCCTACGAACCCTTTCAATTCTTCGTTCAAGAGAGTTCGTAGTTGTATTCCTGTTCTCGTTGACTTCCAATGTCTTTCTGTAAAACTCCAAGAAAACCTCCAAGGACCACTCAACGGCGACGAAAGCCATAATTGACGATTCGGTCGTTGTGTGTTGAGTACATAAGTTCGAGTATTGTCCAACTTGAAAGTTAATACGCCTTGGGATAGTTCAACGTCAAACTCTGGTAACTTCTCGTAGCCTTGTTCTGCCAAACAATCATAAAGGTCTTCAAGTGTTTTGTCTGCTTGAATTATATAGTCATGTTCAGACCAATTCTCCGGTGTTGCTAGTGAATAAACGGGTTCATTACTTGTAGTAAAGTGTTTTCTTGGGTTGAAACGATTTGCATAGCGTTGACTCGTAACCACCGAAAGACACCAACGAAGCATTTTGGACTCGAAAGAAATTATTTGTTTTCTTGTGGAAAAGATACCAAAGCCAACTGCTTTTGCACTTGAAAAAAGTCTCTATCTAATAACTTTTCATACTCGATAGATAGCAAATCTACACAATTCCTTGCTGTATGAAAGGCCCATGGAATATCGTGTTGTACCAGTTTCCACTGTTGCTGCGGAGACAAAAGAAAAGGACTTGTACAACCCGCCAAGAAACAAAAAGGAAGTCCCGTATGGAAACCTTCAAACCACTTGAGTATCACTTCTCCTTGCACTGTTGGAGGAATTTCTAACAACACGTGCCAAAAGTCATGAACTTCACGATAACGCTACCATAAAAATAAGTGTCAACACACTTACACACAAACTTTCTCTCTGTGTGCTTTTTATACTTACTTGCATAATATATGCCAACTCCTCATCTTGTATAAAGCGTACTATAGGACGTTCCAAAGGCGAAAATTGATGGCGCGCCAAAAACATTTCATATCGATAACCAAAAGTATTTGGTTCTAGTTGCGCTAGTTTTTCTCTACAGATAGTTTGTTCTATTCTTGGGCGTTGTTTTAGTATTTCTCTTCCTTGAGGAGAACGTGAGAGTCTATCTCGAAGTTTTCTCAGTGCCTCTACTCCTGTCAACTCTCCTACTGTGGCAACCAAGTCCGCCCTCGTAGGGTTTGTAATGGCCATAATAGAAGCACTAACAGTAAGAATAGAACGTCCTAAAAACCCAAGTCTTTGGAAAGTCATCAGTCGAACCGTATTTTATTGCTTATCGATATACCATATCATCTCGTCCACCTTCTCCACCCGGTCCATAAGGATAAAAAGAAGACAGAATTTTTCCTTTTCTTTCTTTACTCAAATGAACACCTAAAGGTTCCTCCATCAGAGGTTGAAGTTGTCGAAGAAAGCTTTGATAAAGACTCTCCTTTTGATATTCCACCATTGCTAACTGTGTTTGGAAAACTTCTATCAACATGAATACTCCTGGATTATCCTGAGTCCAATTCAATATCTCAGTATCTTTGCAATCGCAATAAGATATACTTACTGGGTCTTCATGACAAGAAATAGACACAAGTCTCTTTGGAAACTCTTTGCCGCGACTTTCTTGTACAAACTTGCGAATAATTTGTCTCTAATGAGAATCATGTTGGATATTATCTGTGGAATATATACATATAGGAACAATACTTACAGCTGATTGCAGAGATTGTGGTTTGCATACTATTCTAGAAGATAATATCCATCTATCGTCTTCTTGTTCTTCAAAGTCCAACGAACTAAGATATCCTTCGTGTAGAGACTGGACACACACACACACGCAAGTCAATTATATACCGCAATACTGTACCTATCATACCTCTGTAGAAACCCCTTCTTTTTTACCCATTAACTCATTACCCAACTTGTACAGCTTAGAAAATATGCTACCAAAAAAGTTTGGAGTCTTTGAGCTGTTGTGGCTTGGTGATTCCATTCTCCAAAAAGGCGTCTTCCTGCCGTAGGTACTTGACTTGCTAGGACTCATAATAACAGAACGATGATAATGAATACCATGTCCTAGATACAATCCACCATCCACTCTATGTTTCCTACACGGACAGCTGAGATAGTTGTGCAAAAACAACATATTCACAGATGCAACCAACAGGCAACAATCGCTTTATTTCCCAATTCGTTGGACATAAGCATCCCAACAGGCTTTTTGATACGTCAATGCGGCTTCTTTTCGATCAGAGGCGTGAATAATTCCTCTTCCTACAATAGCAATGTCACTCTTTTGAATGCCTATAACTGTCTTAGGATCTGTGTATTGTTGACCTAGCGAGTCCCCTCCTTTTTCCAACTTTACTCCAGGAGTAAAATAAATAAAGTTTGGTTCTCCAATACAACCCATGGAAATGAAACCAAAAACGGCATCTTCATATTGTTTGGCAAATTGAATTGCCTTTTGAGTATATTCTTCTACTGCCAAGTTGCCTTTACTACTCATTTGTGCTAATAATAAAATACCGCAGTGTTCCGAGGCTTTGCGTAGCGCTTGAATCGTTCCAGGACCAGCAATAATATGAGCATTGACGATATCTGCCCACTGAGAAATATGAAATATACCGCCAGTGAATTGTAACTCAACCGTATTGCCAATATCTGCAAACTTGCGATCTTCAAATATCAAAAACTGATGCGACTTGGCCAAATGAACGAGTTGCTCACACACAGTTTCGTTCCAATCTTCGATAATATCCACATGTGTCTTTAAAACACATATATGTGGACCAACTTGACTGGCAATGGATAATAATTCTTGACTGGTCGTTACATCCTACCAACATTGAGATTTCCTATCCAACCAATAACAAGGCAGCCTACCGCAGCAACGGCAAGATTCGATTGCTTCTTCAATACAATTTCCAATAATCGACGACCAACTTTGTTTCGAATCATTGAGAGACGTTGTTCAAAAGAAAGATTGTGAGAAGCCATTCCACTTGGAATGGATGAATTGCTGGACACTTGAGTTGAATGAAAATATTCAAACAACTCGGCTACCTTGTCTGCAGATAATCGTCCAGAATCTTTCAATATTTCTAAAATATCCGTCATTTTCAATACTGAATGCAGTTGAATATTGTGCTTTCTCAAATTATCCTTTCCTCCTTGTTCTCTGTCCAATAGCACTACTACATCTTTCACTACGAGGCCTTCCTTTACAAGTGGTTCCAACGTCTCTAAAACACTTGAGCCAGAAGTTATCAAGTCTTCTATGATTAAACAGGTTTGATTCGGTTGAAACACTCCTTCGATTGCTTTCTTGGTTCCATAATCCTTGACTTCCTTTCTTCTCATCACCTAATTCTTCCACGTAAACAAACAAGAAGAAACTATTCAACAACAAACCATGGGAACGGAATTTTCAACACTTAGTAAAGTAGCAAAAGGTAAAGCGGTATAAGGAACGCCACAAAGTATATCGTACGAAAGAGACCGACAAATGTCTTGCAAACAAGCGACGACTTGGCGTAATAACGAAGGATAGGATATCGTTACACGCAAGTCTATATAGATAGGAGAAGTAATTCCTGATTTAAGTTTAAACGAACCAACTTGAATCACTTGCTTATCATAAAGTTCGATAACCAAAGTGCGCAATGGATGCATAACGAATGTGTGGAGTGCAATGAGTAATAACAAATCCAAACCACAAGTTTATCGAAAAAGAAGAAACAAAACCCAACACATTATCGGAAAAGGAAACTATCATTGGTTCCTTGTATCATCGTTGTTCAAAATATTCATCCTAGTTGAAAGGATATTCAGCTTACCGGCATTTAGGAAAACAGAGGATAGATTTGAACAGGTCCTGAATAATTGGGAAAGTAGAATCCACTGTTTTGTGTATAGGTAGAATAACTGGAGGAATAATACGGCGTATAAGTTGGATATGGCTGCACTGTAGGATAAACATAAGGTTGAACAGTTGGATACACCGGATAAGAATAGGAAGGATACACCGGATAGGAATAGGAAGGATAACTAGAATACGTAGAAGGATACCATCTTTGTTTTTCCATGATAGGAGATCCCATGGCAAACACAACTACACATGATAGAGCTAATACTACAAATAACTGAAGTCGATGAACCATCGTTGCGTTTGCACAAGTTGTAAAATATAATTAGAACAAATGAAACAGGAAATTATTTGAACCGTTAAAGAAATGGGCCGTTTTCTTTGAAAAATGCAATGCAGCATTTTTTCTTTTCATGAAATGCTTCCACGTTGTCCAAAATTTATTTATCGCTTTGAGGGTAAAATCCGACACACGTGGACTATAATTACTGCTCGTGGTACATAGAAAAAAAAGGACAATTTCATTATGGGTATACTTTAGTAACTGTTGGCTATATAAATCAACATAACAAGCAAGATTTATGTTTATTTCAAACTACCATCTCAATATAAATCATGTCAAGCATTACTTGGCAACTTCGCCAGCATGCATCATCTCTTCTTCTCTCTTAGCGCGGTCAATAGCGTAGGCCTTATCATAGGGAGAAACAAGAGGAGTGTCTGGAACTGGAAGTCCCAAAAGCTTACGAAGTGTTCTCCAACCAGCACGACAGTGATAAGCTGCGATGGTGAATAAACCCTCCTCAAACACGACTCTCATTTGTTCCAATGTAAAGCCCTTGGTTTCAGGTAAGAATAAGAACTGCATAACGATGCCAAGAAAGTTGAAACCAGCATAGAATCCGAAACCTCCTTGAGGTCCCCATGCAGCCTTCATAGAAGGCCACGAGAATGAAAGCGCAAAGTTGAAAGCGTTCACAAACCAAGTAGTAATAGTCGTTCCTGCTGCACGCACATAAGTTGGAAATACTTCAGCACAAAATGTCCAAGGAACAGGACCAGCACCAGGACTATAGGCAATAATAAAGAATATAACTCCGATAATAAAGAAGGCTAAATTCACTTTCTTATCTCCGTAAAAGGAAAACAGAACCATCAATAACATGAGAAACATTACAGGGAAAGTAACCAATTGCAATGTTCTCCTTCCATATCGATCGATGGTAAAGTATACAATGACCGTAGCAGCCATATTCACGAAACCTGGGAACAAACTTATAGCTACGGAAGTTCTTGGCCCCATATTGATGTTCTCCTGAAAGACTTCATCAATATAATTCATAAACACATTCATGCCACTCATTTGTTGGAACAGCATTTCCATGATTCCTATCAAAAGAGCTCTTCTGATGTAAGGAACACGAATAACTTCCAGCAACAAGTTCTTTCCCTTCTGCAACAGTTCATCTTCTTCTACACCTTTCTTGATACGAACAAAGTCCCTCTCTGCAGTTTCCGAAGTAAGACGTAACTTGTATAGATTTCTCTTTGCATCTTCATATCTCCGTTTCTTAATCAACCATCTAGGAGACTCTGGTACAGTCCAAATCAAGAACATTTCAATGACAGACGGCACCATAGGAAAACCAATCATAATACGCCAGCCGACATTCTGGTAGTTGACCCAGACAAAGATAAGATTGCAAAGATAAGCAAGAAAGATTCCAATAGTAACGACTTGTTGATAAAGTGAAACAATAGCGCCACGAATACTTGCAGGCGACATTTCTGCCAAGTATACAGGGGCTGTTTCACCAATCATGCCATAAGAAAACCCGAGAATGATACGTCCGGGTATAAAAACTTGCCATGAAGGAGAGACTGCCTCCCAAATGCAAGCACCAGTGGAGATAAAGGAGGCCAAAGAGATAGTGAATCTTCTTCCAAAGTATGTATTTGTAAATAATGCAATAAAAACACCAATAAAGCAACCAAAGTAGATACACGAGACCATAACTCCTTGATGGTAGGTTCGATTTTCCAACCCAAAATGAGGAATATAACCCACTTGTGCACCACTTATTGCTGTAATATCAATACCATAGAAGAGAACTGCTACTGAGGCAACGAACACAGACCAGTAAAAGGTACGAGTTTGACGCCAAGGGTGCAGTTTCTCCTCTTCCGTAAGATATTCGTCATCCAAGTCAGTGACACCGGCTTCTTTCTGAAGTTCTGTAGAGTCATATCTCTCGTTCTTTGGTTCAGCAGCTTGTTGCAACTCACTGATGCTGTCCATCTTCCAACGCCAACAACAAATGCAAAAAAACGGCAGTCGTCGGAGTTGCGCATTTAAGAGCATTCATGTCCCTCTCTCCGTCCGTCCACTTGACGATGCCGGCACGACGAGGCGTCAACCAACCAATCAGAAGTAGGATTTGCGTCTGTTCGCGTCGACATTTCCTGCAGGCCCTCTTCTCCTTCATCTTAATCCACCTATTCGCTCAGTGTCTATGGGACATGCGGCTAATTTGCTGAAGATTAGACGGAATACAACTGGCCTCGGTCTACTCCCGCGCCTAACAACTACCTTCACAAGGAAGCTCTTTTTGAGGCTTTGTAACTTCTAAAAAACATGTGTTTTAACGGGATAACGTTGTATTTGATGACTTTTGTGTCTTTTTCCAAGTGAAAACACCCAATCCTTTAACAAGGAGCACAAGAGTAGAAATTATCCGGCGGGCTTGTAAGATAATTTCTGTTGCCCAAAAGAATCTTGCTGTAGCAAGTGTCCGCTTTTAGAAAGGAAAAGAAGGTTTTCTTAGAAATATATTTAGAGAAAAATCTTGTTCCATATTCCCTTACTCTCGTATATTCAAGTTCTTCCAAGTTCTACCGTCAAGAGGGAAAATTCAAGGGAAACTGAGCACTAGGGTTTTGTTTGTCAAAACCACGAAAACTATTTCATATGAATGCTATTCTTGGCGGTTTCGTTTGGCGCTATAGTAGAGAGAACCGACACGAACTTGCTGGTTTAGCCTTGGTCTCCTTGTTCGAAACAAGTTGTTCATACGTTGCAAATATATTTACAGTCATGCGTTTCAAAGTGTTTCCACAAAGTGCTTCGAGTGTAATTGGAAGTAATCTCCAGTCGTATGATCCGAGAATGAGCACAAATATATGAGTGTTCATGTTTGAGATTTCCATCAACACTATATTCAACTTTCACAAATTTATCATTCCACTTGTTCAACACATCTTGAAAATATTCGCAATACGATGCCTGAATCTTCAAAAAGCAAGCGTGACATCACAATATGTTTATCTCTCTTTCGGGCCCATTTGCGATGTGCTGTCTTAACACATGGAGAAATGAATGCAACTTTAAGTAGTTCCTTTAATAGCTCTTCTAGTACTTTGAAAAGTACAGACATTTCTACGTTGGAAACTAGTAATATTACAGAGGATGTTACTTTTGCTGACAGGGGTGGTGCAATTGCAGTCTCTCCTGCTGACTTGATACGAATGAAACGCTTCGATGGCACAGGTGGTGAAAGCGGAGTCTCTTCTGATGACTTGAGACGAAAGAAACGTTTACAGCGGAATAGAGTCTCAGCGGAACGTTCGAGGAGAAGGAGACTTTCTAGAATTGAAGAACTGTCTGCAGAAAATGAACGGCTAAGGAAGGTACTTGCGTCTTTGCAAGCTATGGAAGTGGAGAATCGTCGTTTGAAAAGAGAGATAGAGTTGAGGAGGAGTTTGCAACCACAGAAAGCTGCAGTGCAACAACCTTTGCTTCAACCCGCGGCCAACTTTGTTCAGTCACACCATGTCTCAAACCCTTCTCAGCAAAGTTTTGTCAATGGTAAGTCGTATATTGTTGTTGTTGTTGTTGTGTCTTCTCGGAATTTTCTCATTGTTACTTGCAGAATGTACTCCTAGAGACAGTATATCGGATGTTGAGAAGCTATGTCATAAAGAGTCAAACTATGAACCATTTGCAGGTTCTTGGAGCGTTGGATATGAAGCACCTTGGTTGGAACAAGCCAGAGTAGCTCGTGCTGCAATAGCTCGCCAATTGTCAAACTACTCGACTGGAAATATGTCTTAAGCCTATAATTTTGACGCGATAGTCTTTGTATTTATTATGAAATATCTAATCTCGAAGAGTTCTTCCTTTTCCACTAAATGGAACGAAGCTAGTAGCTGTAGAATTATTTGTCTTCTCTTTGGAGGAATTCTCTTTGGACCGTGTTGTTTCCTAAACATAAGGAACAAGGGAAAGATTGTTTTCAGAAAGTACGTACTTTGGATGAAACAGTTCCGCGCAAACTTCGACCTTCGCCTTGAAACGGAACGAAAGATTTTGTATTCTCTTCTTCCGAAGATTCCGAGTCGGAATCTTGCAACGCTCGTTGACCTTGCCTTGCATTACGAAAGGCATGAATAGCTGCATTTCTTCTTTCTTCCAATTTTGCTTTGGAGTCTATGGAACAGTGGAAGACAGCTGTCCTTTGAAACATCGAGATGACTTACCCGAGACAAAATTGGTTTTTATATTGTCTCCGCTTTCCATATTTGTAGAATGAGACTAGAGGAACGTTCAATAAACACTCCACATAGAATATATTCTACTTACATTAGAAGGAATAGTATTGGTTGCAGTATTGTTTTCACTGGCTTGCTGTGTTTCCATATCGGCAGGCGGAGCAAATTCCACATTCACGTCCGCATCAATAATACTTATGGCATCTCCTGGCTGTACTTGCAAAATATCGATCCAATAAATTCTGTTCAAATAATGAATAGCGATCGTATCTCCTATGTCACACACAAACACAATTCATCCGAAACACACACTCTCTCTGTACTATCAAAAATATTATACCTTGGGTAAGACAAGAAAAGTTTCGAAGTCTCGCTTCTAAAACTGCTTTGGGATCCGATATAGCTAGAAACTCCGAACTTTGTGGACGAAGTTTGACAAACGTTCCTTTGGGTAGATTGGCGTTTCTAATCTATACATATACAACACACAAAATAAACTTCTTTTCTCCCTCCCACACACACACATATATCTCAATTACCTTGATTAGTTCACCTTCGCTTACTGCTATGTTCTGCATCATCCAATATGGTAAATAAGCGAAACCTTCCTATTCTCTTATTTATACAAGTTCGAAAACAACTTGTTTCAGCTATACCTCTGCAATAAACTCCATCACTCCACAGTGAGTAATTCTACCCGCTGAACTCTCCAGTTGAAACAACATAGGATAAGAAACCTGCATTTGAGTCAAAGCATCCAGAGCACTAGGAGGAAGTATTATTTTATCTCCGTTTTCCAGTTGAGGCTATACAACAATTTATCTTGACGTGCAATTTATATTCTTCTACCTTACTTTATCAATAAAGGAAACAGGATATGCTCTTAGGTTTCTTTGAAACGCACCAGGAGGAGGTGCAGGAACTGGAAACGGACCTTGTTCCAAACATGAGCGACAACACTTTTGTAGAGAACAACAACATACTTTGAAAGGGAAAACCTGGTAAACCGCTGCCACCTAAAGGAAACATTTTATACGCAACAACTGCTGCTGCTGGTGTTTCACCAATTGCACATTTCTTTGTTTGTTTTCCAAAGTGCCTCGTATTTCATCATATTTGTGGGACGAAAAGAGTTATGTCGCCTAGTTTTCATAACAACGTTCATATTGGTTATCACACACCATCGAATACGCAAGGAGTATATGCAAGTTCTGCGTATCATCCTTTAGGTGTAGATAATAGGTAAGGATAGAGTCTTGTGTTGCTCGCGCGTATTTTGACACAGGAGATGGCTAGCTTCGACTTGGAAACTTTTCTAAATGAGCTACACTTGAGCATGGTGAAGAATACTGAAGAAGAAATAATATTAGAACTAGTTGGTATAGATGCTCCTCTGATCAATGCCTTGAGAAGAATTCTCATTGCAGAAGTACCTACTATGGCAATAGAATACGTTCTTATCAGTGACAATACGAGTGTTATTCACGACGAAATATTGGCTCATCGACTAGGTCTAATTCCTATTCGAGCAGATCCTGAAAGCTTTCAGGAATATCACAAAGGAGAAGAACCTCAACCAGACAATACTATTGTGTTGAAACTTTGCTTAGAATGTAAGCAGAATCCTCAAGCAAGACCTGGAGCGGAACCTGAAGAGTTATATATCAACAGCAATGTCTATTCCAAGGACTTGGTTTGGCAGCCTTTAGGTAATCAGTTGGAAAGGTTTGGTGAGAATGGAATTCGTCCTGTTTTGGATGACATACTGATTGCCAAGTTGAGACCCAACCAAAGAATAGAATTGGAAGCACGATGTATAAAAGGAATTGGTAAGGAACATGCAAAGTGGTCACCAGTAGCTACAGCATATTATGCAATGTTACCACAAGTAGAATTGTTGCAAGAAATAAGAGACGAAGAAGCTCGACGGTTGGTGCAAAAGTGTCCCATGAAAGTATTTGACTTGGAAGATATCGCCAAGAGACAATCTTGTGCTGACGACGATGACTTGTCAGATAACGATAACAACAGTGTGGTGATTGCAAAAGTCGTAGAGCCTTGTCGATGTACGATGTGTCGAGAATGTATTCGAGAAGAAGGTTGGGATAAGAAAATAAGACTTTCTAAAGTACGTGACCACTTCTTCTTCAGTATCGAAGGAACCGGTGCTATTCCAACTGATCAACTATTTCCAAGAGCGTTAAAAGTACTCCGAGACAAATGCGATATGTTGCTAAGTTTTCTGGAATCCATCCGGTGAATATTATTATACTTTTTCATATATCCATTCATGTAAAGTAGGATTCCACTCTATCAAATCTTGCGTATGAAACCACAACTCTATTTCTCTTTTGGCACTGGAGATACTATCACTTGCATGAATAATATTTCGACCTATCAAAGGTGAGAATTTTCAGTCTCCTTTCGTACTTTACATAATTTACCTATATCGACTCCAAAGTCTCCACGAATCGTTCCAGGTGCTGAAGTCAAAGGATCCGTGTTTCCAATCAACTTGCGAACTTGAGCTACGACATCCTAATCAAATTGGAATGAAAAACATATCGTTATGTCTATTTAAACATACCTTTCCTTCCCAAACCATAGCACAAACAGGACCACTGGTAATAAACGCCACCAAATCTGCAAAGAAAGGCTTCGACTGAAGAGCTTCATAGTGACTCTCTGCCAGTGTTTTCGATGGCTTTATCAGCTTTAAAGCTACGATAGAATATCCTTTGTCTTCTAATCTAGCAATAATTCTTCCCATCAGACCACGATGGACACCGTCTGGTTTGATAGCCACAAAAGTCCTTTCTGAGCAGTGCATCGACCAACGTAGAAAGTAGGATCGTCTCGTGCTGTGACAACATGGCAAAGAAGCCAACTTGTGTGTTTGTATCCACTTGACTTTTTGTTGTTTTGTACGAGAAGAGTGGAGCAGGCCTGACTGTAGGAATGCAGGTGTCATCCTCCCGAAAGAATATTTTCCAATGCAAGGAAACAAAAGCTACTTTATAAACTACGCGAACATGAAACTACTTTTGAATCACAAAAGTATCCCAAACTTGTCCACTAGTGTGATAAAAAGTATAATTGAGTCTATCGTTTGTCACATCAACGATAGCATAACCTCCATAAGGATAATAAGAAGAATTGTATCGAACTGCCGACCAATCAGGTTTCGGTCCGGTGTAAATATTGTGACCTTCAATCACCGTTCCTCCATAGCCATTCATTACTTGAACTGGATAAGGAGGACTATAATAGACATTGTTTACTGGTTTACATTGAGAACATAACTGACCAGTTTCAGGAATAGTTGGGTCCATTCTTTCATAAGTATGGACATGTCCACAAGTATAAAGATCAGCCTTGTACTTGACCAAATAAGGCATTAAACTGGCACTTAGTTGAGGAGCCAATTCGGTACAATCAGAAACATTCACAGAACATCGAATCGGACGATGTGCCATAACAATGAGCCACAAGTTAGGATTGCTTTCTCGACGTTTCGCAAAAGCTTCCAAATCCTTTTCCAGCCACTGTACTTGATCTTGGAAAATATAAAGAGGCTCTGCATATGTTTCTTCATATAATTCTCCCTTTTCATAGTTGAGATAATCTTCAAAGCTGAGAACTACAAAATGAACGGGTCCTTGATCGAAAGAATACCACAATGCTTCAGGACCTGCTCCACTTTCTTCCAATGGCATACGGAAACGATTACGAATTCCAGTAAAGTTCCAGGGACCTTCATGATTCCCTGCAGCTATCATATAAGGAACTTCTGCAATGATGTCTTCCATATCTCTCATGTATTTATCAAATACTGCTTCACATCCATTGCTATAAGACTGGTCACCAATCACCATAAGAAAGTCCATTTCATCTTTGTGTTTCCTCAGTGCTGCTCTCGTAAGCTTTCCTCCTTGAGTACCAATATCAGCTATAGCACCAAATCGAACATGAGAAGTATTGCTTCCATAAGGTGCAATAAAGGAATATCTCTTAGAATATGCGTTGGCACTGTAATAATATTTCTTTCCTGGAACCAAACCAGTTACTTTGACATGATGAAAATAACCAGAATAGTTTCTGCAAATAAGTGGAGGCTGACCTGAGCCAATAGTAAATGTTCTGGTATCATTGGTGCAAAATACTCTTCCAGTAAATGTATCTCCAAGTCCATCCGTCTCATCTTCTATTGTCACACATTGTCCATAAGGCTCTGGATTAATTAGAGTAGAATAGGAAATGATGACTTCTCCTGGATTGCTCGTTAAGGCTAAATGAAATTGTTCAGGTTTGGTTGGGTGTTCAGAGTCACAACACTTGCAGAAACCTTCGGATTGAACATCTGTAAAACCAGCTTCTAAGAGAGCTTCCCGAACATTGAAGTGATTGGGAAAGTAAATGAGCCAAGCATATAATTTTCTTAAATATTTCAAAAAATTGTATTCATTCTTTGTAATAGTCACCATTTCATTCAGATCTTTTTCCATGTTCAACCCCGTTTCATTACTTCTTCTACTGCTTCCACAGCATTTCGATGGAGAGGACGATAGTATCTTCGTTTGAGCCCTGTTTATGTCTGGTATATCATAGACTAGGATAATTGTTATTGTCTAGTATGATAAAGAAAAGCCATCTTACTTGCTTCCAAACCACGAAAACTTTCCAGATCATTTTTCACTTCTGCAGACTCTTTACGTTGTAAAAACTCGCTCCATTGCTTTGCCTCTGTCAGATAAATACCAAGCAAGAATAAAGCCAGAGCAACAGAAATCTTTGCAGGTTTCATTTCGAACGCTGTAGAGAGCAAAAACAGGTCTGACCTGTTGGATGCCAACAGCGTATTTAAAGGTAGAAAACAGATTCCATTGGATTCGCATGATTCTGTTTGAATCTTTCAAGTTCTTTTTAGTACTATTTATCGATTCTGATCCACTAGACTGTCTAAGAATGTCCTTTGGGTATGTTTCCTGACACTTACTAAAAAGGCTCCCTTTCCATTTCATCTTGGCGAATTGGCGCTTAGAGAGGAATGAAAGCGAGTTTGTGCTTTGTGTCTCTTGCGATTCCCAAAGTTCGTCAACCAAAGTCCTTTTCACAAATATGTCGATCACTCTGCACTCTTTCACCTAACAAGTTCGCTGCAAGGAAAAGGTCTTTTCACAGAGGGACGATATTATGTTCTACCAAAAGTATGGAGCAAGTGTCCCAAGTTGGGAAAAAACGTGATGGAGACCTCATTCGTGGTAAAGTATTCGTTGTAGGAGATAATATTGATACAGATCAGGTATATTTCTGTGTTTCTTTCAAAGTTTGTGGTGGGAAGAGTTGACACACTTTAGATTATTCCTGCAGAGTTTCTAACTTTGGTTCCTTCAGTTCCCGAAGAATATGAGAAACTAGGAAGTTATGCACTGTTTGGACTACCAGAGAAGGAATATCCCATTCGATTTGTGGAAAAGGATCAACTACATACAAATTATCGTATTATTGTAGCTGGTCATAACTTTGGTTGTGGTTCTTCTAGAGAGCACGCTCCTATAGCTTTAGGAGCTGCTGGAGCTGTTGCTGTTGTTGCCAAGTCTTATGCTCGAATATTTTTCCGTAATTGCTCAGCAACTGGAGAACTTTATCCTTGGGAGTCTAAGGAATACTTGGTGGACCATTTTCATACGGTAGGAAAGATGTGGCATATGCATATCTTCTGAAACTATTTTGTTTATATTCAGGGACAAGAAGCAGAAATTGATTTTCGTCGAAATATTATTCGAAACTTGGTTTCTAACAAGGAATTTGAGTTGGAACCTTTAGGTGATGTACTTCCTGTGGTAGATGCTGGTGGTTTATTTGAGTATGCACGTAAAAGTGGAATGATAGCTCGTTCCAAGGAATGAAAATGCATTGGAGTTTTATCGACACGGTTTTCTTGTCCTCTAAGCGTTTGCCTTTGCATCGTTGTGGGAAGAAGCACACTAGCTTTCCTAGTCGTCACTTTTCGATATTTCGTCAACCTATTAGAACAAAGATGGGACTCAAGGACCAAGTGTTGAACATGTTTGGCAGAGGATATGAACCCAAAGACAGAGAACAAGCCATCATTCCTGTAAGAGTTGCAAAATAAAACACCGCACTGTCTTTTGACCTTTTTTGGATATATATAGTCTGGGGAACATTATGTTTTGAAAACTCCCCTAGTTGCCAACTTTGAAGAGATGGGATATAAATATGCCATGTTTGGACTCGGTTGTTTCTGGGGAGCTGAACGTAAGTTTTGGCAAACCAAAGGTGTTTATTCTACAGCTGTCGGTTATGCGTAAGTAGTGACAAGTTGCATACAACTATCTTGTCCTCATTATAATTTGTTCTGTGTTGTAGTGGAGGGAAAACAAAGAACCCTACTTATGAAGACGTTTGCACCGACCGTACGGGACACGCAGAAGTGGTTCGCGTAGTATATGATCCCAAAAAAGTTTCTTATGAACAGTTGTTGGATGTGTTTTGGGCCAATCACGACCCAACTCAGTTGCATAGACAAGGAAACGATGTAGGAACTCAGTATCGTTCAGCGATATTCTATTATGATGAAGAACAGAAAAAGTTGGCAGAAGAAACCAAAAGACACTTTCAGGTAAATAGCAAACTATTTTCAACTTTGTGGCAGGGGAACACTGCTTATAATATTTGTTAGGAAATACTTGCAAAGAAAGGCTATGGCAACATCGTTACAGAAATAGTACCTGCTCCCGTATTTTACTTTGCGGAAGATTATGTAAGTATGATTTCTTTGAAAGATTTTGCTAAGTTTGTTTTGTAGCATCAGCAATATTTGGCAAAGAATCCGAATGGCTATTGTGGTTTAGGAGGCACTGGTTGTTATGAGCCTCTTCGACAAGATAAGCAACCACAAATGTCTTCTGCTTCTTCCATCCAACAACAACAATAAAGAAGCAAATTTCGTATGCACATCGATTGCATTTGACATTTGAGATATTTTTATTGTGTTGCAAACCACATCATGTCACAACAACCGTCTTCTGCACTTCGAGTCGTTGTATTCAGGTAGGTAAATTGTGAGAAAACATATGGGAAGAATTGCTAATAAATAAACTCAAGTACCAAAGACTATGATCAAAGTGGATTGACAGAAGCACTTGAACGTGTTCCTAATGCTGCTCCTATAAAGTTTCGGTTCTTATCGTCCAGGTTGTCTGCAAATACAGCTGAGCTTGCCAAAGATGCAGACGCTGTTTGTGTTTTTGTCAATGATACTGTAAGTAACGATGTCTGTATTCATTGAAACATATTCTATGGATTGTGGAATAGGTGAACAAGGAAGTATTGAAGATACTTCACGACAGAGGAGTTGGTTTGATAGCTTTGCGTTGTGCAGGCTTCAATAATGTCGATTTAAAGGCAGCTTCCGAGTTGAAAATTCCTGTGGTTCGAGTACCTGCCTATTCTCCTAATGCAGTTGGAGAGTTTGTTGCTGCACAGTTACTTACTTTAGCTAGAAAGATTCATAAAGCATATAATAGAGTACGAGAAAACAACTTTGATTTACAAGGATTGGTTGGAATAGAAGTTCGAGGAAAGACAGTTGGTATAGTTGGCACCGGTAAGATTGGTGTTGCAACAGCCACTGTTTTGAAAGGTCTGGGGTTGGAGTTGCTTGGTTATGATGTGTTTCCTAATCAAGACTTTAAGAATTTGGGTGGTCGATATGTGGAGTTGAATGAGTTGCTTTCTCAGTCGGATATTGTGAGTTTACATTGTCCATTGAATGAGAATACCAAACATCTCATCCGGGCAGAGACGCTTTCTATAATGAAACCTGGAGCTTATCTTATCAATACGAGCAGAGGAGCTTTGATGGATACGCAAGCAGTATTGGATGCTTTATATTCAGGACATATCGGAGCTTTGGCAATGGATGTATATGAAGGAGAAGGAGACTTGTTTTTCGAAGTAAGTAAACGTCTGTTTGTTGGATATTAGTTATATATATATGTGATATACAAATATAGGATCGTTCAGGTGCCATCGTTCATGATCCTTTATTAGCCAAACTGCAAGCCTTACCCAATGTATTAATTACTGGTCATCAGGCATTCCTTACCGATGTGGCTTTGAGAAATATTTATCGCATAACGATCGAAAATATTTCCAATTTTTATTATCAAAAGCCGTTAGAGACGATCCTAAATAAAGTTTGATTCTTTGTTCAGTTGAGGTAAATAAAAATGTGGTGGTAGCGTCGAATGTCCAGGAAGCTTTATGATTTCCATCTTCCACGACTGTATTTCCTATTTCAGAAAATTTCACAATCACAAAATGTACAACCTCACACAATACCAACCTCGATGGATTTGGTTTTTGTTAGATAAACCAAATGATGTATACTCCAACGTAACCATTCCTAAGCAATTAGAGAGATAAGTGAACGAAAACTACGAAAGAAACAGTACATACCTTTTTCGAATCCATAAAATAGAAACTGTTTTCTTCCTTTACTATATATTCCAACATCTTCTTGATCGACTCGAATAAACCAACAAGTGGCTCCAACCAATATTTGCGAATATTTTCCATACTCGAAAAACTTTGAGCAATTGGCTCCACAATCTCCTCATGAAATAAGGAGTAGGCTATTCGATGCCCTGGAATAAATCTATAATTCGCCAATGTGAAGAATCGTATTTCGTAAGCTAAAGGAGAAACCCTAAATATCTCATCACTTTGTTCTCTTGTGCAGCATTGTTGTTGTTCCCATTCCCATAATAAACAACTGGCACGATACATCTTACTAGATACCACAATCCACTTGTTCCATAACTGTTGTTGTTGCGGTTGATGATTCTGCCAACTGAAAATAGACGAAGAATACCGCATCACTATATTCGACCAACACTCATACAATTGACCAAGTACAAAATATACAGCTGAAAATTCACTCGAGTCATACAAGTCACAGTCAAATCCTAATAAAAGATGCTGAATAGAAATCATGAAACCCAACTCTTGAATAAATAAAGACAGAGGATTCGTTGCTGCCGTTTCTTCTTTGTTCCCAATCGACTGCATATAAAGTGGCTCCACAAAACTTAATAAATTAAGCAGTCTTCTACGTTGCTTTCCTCGATTGAGACATAAAACATGAAATATATCCTGAATAAGATAATCCAATCGATGAACAATATAGTTGACTTTGGATATCGAATCCAATTCCCACTCTTTGACATGTGACTGCCACACCTTCCATCCCATATTCCTTAACCACATAGAACTACTCCAAGTTGTTTCCTTTGTAAAACTATCGTAGCGATGACGACGACTATTCGTACACAGCTTGAGATAAAGAATAGAGCGTGTCAAAATATGACGTTTTGTGCGATTAAAGTAAAAGATATTCCATAAAAATGGAAAGAGATGATTACAAGTTTCCACTTGAACAACACACTTGGGTATAAAGTTGAGACATTCTTCCAATTCCGATAACAAGTCACAAAGCCTCTTTTGAGTTGCTGAAAATGTGTCATAAGGAGCAGCAGACTGGAGAACATTTTCGTGATGAGAGACTTGAACTGATAGCGACTCGAATGAAATAGCGTTCAAAGTATGTTTTGTCGCACAAATAATATCCTGCAAAGACTCTTTCCTAGAAGGTGGCTTGTTCAGGATACAATCCAAGATTTGGCAAAAATAATAAAAAAACTGTAAAGGCTTATTCCACAACTTGTTGGACTCATTCCAATGAGACTCTACAAACTGCTGTGCTGATAAATAGTCTGTTTCCACTTCACTCCAAAGTATGGACTCTAATAGCGGTCGACATAATACAAAGTCTTCTTCTTCTACTACTTGTGCATCTATAATACATTGATCAACAGACTGACAGGCTTTGACAACTAACAAAAGAAAGTTTCTCCACTTTCTATTGGTCAAGGACTGTAAGTGTCGCAGACAGTCGCAAGAATATACCGTAAGAACGAAACTCTTTCCATCTAGCCAACTTGTAAATTGACTAATAACTGTACACATCAAGTCCATTAATAAAGTATCATCGTCATCATTGAGTCTTTCGCAAGGAATCCAGTTTGGGTTTTTGAAAGCGTATGTCTTATCAAAGAAAGGGTCGCCCACAAGAACTGCAGTAAGCGTCCTTTGTAAAGAGAAATCCTGCGAGTGTATCATTTCACCTACTGCAAGTTGACTAGCAGCTTGCATAAAGTATTCTGTAATATCTACAAAAGTGGTTTCTTTCATATCACAATTGGCAATTTTGGGACAAGTTGTATGGCGTGGGTGGAAAGTCTTGTTCCTATGGGTATTATATGTCTTTCTATTGCTTCTATTGGCTTCTTGGAAGGTGTAGTCCATCGAGGGTTTCATTATGGAAGAGTAAGTTGGAAACCAAGTAGAGAAAGAAACTAACTCTATGTAGAATAAACGAGTTGGAACAGACGACTGGGATCGAAATATGGACAGTAGAGACGAAAGTTTGATAGAGGCGTCGAGAAGAAAGTAAAGTTATTTTGTGCACACTTTAAGCGTTGTTGTTGTTCGGTAGTTGCAATCATAAACTAAAGGAAAATATCTTCAAGTTTTTCCAGTGAGACAATCGGTCGGTTGGTTCTAGAAGACGAAGAACAGGCACTTGAACCAATATATACAAGACGCTGGATGAAACGCTCCAAATCGACAATAACACTAGGGTTGCTATCGATGTGCATTTGAGGTTCCAATTGCCTAACTCCAACACTCAATACAACAGAAAACAACAACAACAACAAAAACTTCATACCTCACAATGGCAGTAGTTCCTTGTAAAGTTTCACAAAATAGAACTTTGGCTGGATGCAAACCACATTGCAAAGTTCCTGCCAATTCCAACGCCTTTCTACAGTTCACTTCTTCATCATCATTATGCACTCTTATAATCAAGAAAACTTCAAAAAGAGATAGGAGCTGCATCAACCCATGTAACTTGTCAGGGTCTATTTGTACTTTTTCCCCTTCACCTAAAGAAGAAACTCGTCGAAATATACAACTCTTCTCCAAGTCTGTTCCTAAAGTCACTCGAGTAACACCACGAAATATACTCTTTAGTCTCCCTCCTAGAAATAATGTATCCTTCAATATGCTTAAGATACACCATTTGGACACTTACCCGTATTTCTTGTCGTAGTTGCATAGGAACCTGAAGAGACGGAAGACTTGTTTCCTACAGAATATTCAAAACAAAAAGTTTCGTTCGTTGCCTCGTTCGAAACAGCACTAGTCTGTTGAGTATTTCGACGCTTTCTATTCCGAAGAGAAACGAGCAAAGCCACTGCAGCCACTGCAGCAAATACGAGAGAAAAACTGGTATTTTTTAGTTGCCACCTTCATTCAACGATATACTTTACCCATTCTTATTCCATAACGAAGACATATGAGACAAGAGCCAAGATACAAGTTGCCGCCACAACGAACGAGAAGAGGACCACTTTGCCATTAACGACTCATCAAAGTCGCTACAATTCCATAATGATCAGACAAAGTATTTGGCAATGGCAAAGAATATATTTTCTTCTCTTCTTGTGTTATTACAAACGGATCAACTTTACAGGTACCTTCTTCAGTAAGATTTCCTTTTCTAGGATCAAACAAGATATAATCAATACACTTGGTGCCATCCGTGATGGGATGTCTTCCATGATAAGAAAGACTCAATAAATCTTTCAAACAAAGATTCTGTATCGCACTATTATCTTGAAAGTATTGTGCTCGTCTTTGCTGCAACAAGGATAGGGAAGAAGGAGAATCCTGCAACCTTTCCAACAAGTCGTTGTACCAAAAACTATCCGAATCGTTTTCCATCGACATTCTTGCGTTGATATTCCAATCTCCAGTAAGCACAACTGGTCCATCGTCGTCCACAATACTCTCATGAATAAAGTCTCTCATCTCTTCCAACTGACCAATCCTTATTCTTGCATGATAAGACTCGTGAGGATAGCCAATACGATCACCTGCTTGCATATGAGAAGAAAACACATGAAGATATCGAGCTCCTCCTGTTTTGGAGGAGTCTTTTTCATCGAGACGATAAGAAATTCGAGCATAAAGACAGCCCTTTCCTACAAAACTATCTACTGTGGAATAAACACAATGTCGATAATGAATATAATTTGTATATACAATAGGAAACTTGCTCATAATAGTAACTCCGCCATCGATAATACGTGGAGGTATTCTAAAGCAGTTGCGAGGTAAAAAACATTCATATTGGAAACCTAGGAGTCTTGCTGCTTCTATAAAGGCCTTGCGTCTGTTACAAAAGGCATCAAATAATTCTTGAAAACAAATAATATCCAACTGCCCAATCCTTTTTAATAATAGCGATAGTCTCTCATCCTTGAAATCCTCCCCAGAATCTCCTGCAATACCTGGAGGCCTACAAAAGGCATTATAAGTCATCAATTGAAAAGTCGTTCGACTAGTAGGCAGTGTTGATGACAATTTTTGAGAAACTTGTTCAGCTATTCTTCGATACATCACATAGCGACTGGTTGGAAATAAAACTTTCCAATAGACGAAACCACAGAATGAGAGAAACAATACAAAACAGGCTACGACATAATAAATACGAAAAGAATAACAGGAGAAATAACGACGAGCACTGGTTTCATCATATCCGAACCAACGACATAGTCTTGGATTGTATTCCCAACTGAATATCAAAGAAGCAGGAAACAACGCGATCCAGACAATGAACTTTCTAGTCCCAATACCAAGAACAGCACCTTCTTTGGTTTGAGGCATTAGAAACAACCACAACATAGCTGACAAATACAACAATACAAGCCAATCCAACAACATAGCAGCCGCTGTAGAGGCAAAGACTTTTATTTAGCCAAAACTTTTCGAAATGCCAAACTGAACAATTCCAGAATAAGGACGATCGCCTACGGTTCGACGTAACACATGACAGTAGTTGAGTTCTAAACGACCCAACTGAGTATCAGCAACCAAACCCAAACCTACAGATATTCGTGTTGTTTCAAACAAATTCTTCCAAGGAGCTTTTCTTGTAAACACTTGGCCAAGTACAGATTGAGACTCCTTCACAGACGAAATATCTCCAACTGTAGCAAAAATATGAGCTCTAGGTTGAAATAAATTACCTAATACTCCTTTTACTCCCAGTGGAATACTAAGAGAACTGAAGATGGTATAGAACAACTCTCCTCCCAAGGGATCTTCCTTCTCCCATGGCCCTACTCCTCGAGTTTGAAAACCTCGAAAACTATTAGGACCACCTAAATAAAAACGATCCAAAACAGTTGAAGAATAACTCTTTGGAGTATATAAATAACCAAGTCGACAAGCAATTCCCCATGAAGCTTCCGTATCTGCAATAGGAATATGCAGTTGTGTCTCCAGCTGTTGTCGAAGATATCGAACATTTCCTCCTAAACCTGCCAATTCACTATGAACACTAAACAAATTGCCTTGAATAGGAGCTTGAACGTTATCTCTCGAGTCTATCTCATAACTATGTTTGATGGACGACTTGAAAGACAATCCCGCCTCTTCTCTTATCGTGGAAGAAGCCGAGGGCTCGGTCACACGGATTTCTCTCCACGCACCCTCATAAGAAAATATCCCCCACGTTTCCGGAAATCCCAACGAAGCGACCAAACCGCGACTCGTTTCCTGATGCGATCGTTGCTTCTCTTGAAAGTATTGTCGATTCAAATAAGCAGAAAAGAAAGTATCATATCCAAAGGCATGAGGTTTATAAAATTCTGCTATTCCATATCCTCGACCTAAATCTGTTCCTTCTGTTCCAGCTTCCAACCTTAGTCTTTCTGCTTTCCCAAAAATATTTCTCAAAGTCGCACAAGTTTCTAAACCTGTTTCAAAGCCTTCCTTTTCTACACTAGTTCCTAATCGAAGTTGTAAACGACCCTTTTCAGAAACAGTGACCAAAACATCCGTCTGATCAGGAACTGAAGACTCGTCCAAATATACATCTACACCTTTGAATATATCCAATTCACGAAGACGTTCGATTGCAACAGATAGATTCTCAATCACCTAAAATACTCTTATCAGTATTTCTAGTCTTCCATCGTACAACCAACCTCCCGAAAGTTGTCACCACTCAAGGAAGGAGCAATCAAGGAGTGCAAAAAGGACGGATTGGTTCTTCGATATCCTTTTATTTTCAAAGACCCAACCTTTAGTTTGGATTGTAACAATTCTTCTACTTTGCTTTCTTCGGTACTAGTTGAGTCTTCATAGGATGAAGAAGACATTTTGGATGAGGCAAAATACCGACACCACAAATAACACAACCAACCCCGCTAGCACAATTCCTTCATTGAATTCTTCTTCTTGTTGGATTGTGGTGTGAAAGAAGTAGAAGAAATGGCTGAAAGATATGATCGTCAAATAAGGCAAGTCGATGTGATTTCAAGTGAGTTTGAAACAACTTTTTTTGATAGGTTTTGGGGTGAACACGGTCAGTCCGCTTTGAAAAATTGCTCCGTCTATTTGTTGGAAGCTTCTGCAACAGGAACTGAAACCTTGAAAAACTTGATACTTCCTGGAGTAGGAAGTTTTACTGTTATAGATGACAAAGAAACGAAATGGAGGGACTTGGGAAGAAATTTTTTTGTGGATCAAGACGCAGCGACTAGTCACTTACCTCGTGCCGAAACAACAAGGCAATGGTTACAAGAACTCAACGATGAAGTACTGGGACATAGTCTAAATATCTCGATAGATTCTTTCTTAGAGGAATATAAACCAGAAGATGGACTATTTCCAGTATTTGTTTGTTGTAGTCTCGATGAACAAATACTATGGAAAACTTCAGAGTTTTGTTGGCGTCACCAAATTCCATTTATATATGCAGTTTCTTGTGGATTCTTTGGGTTTGTGAGAATAGCCATTCCAGAACATTGTGTATGGGATACAAGGGAAGAATTAGTGTCGCAAGAATTGCGACTGTCAGAACCTTTTGAAGAACTTGAACAGTATTGCAACAATTTTCCTTTAGAAAGTATGGACGATACCAACCATTCTTTAGTTCCTTATGCAGTTATTCTCGTGAAAGCTTTGAAAGCATTTAAGGATTCGCATCAGGGCCGTCGACCGGAAAGTAGAGAAGATCAGGAAACAATTCGTGCTCTATTAAAGAGTTGGATGAGGACTGCAACGGAAGAGAATTTTGTGGAAGCGTTAAAGCACTGTCACTTTATCAAGTCTTCAATAGAACCGAATGAGTCTCTTCAACGTATTTTTAATGACTCGAATGCTGAAGTGGAAAGCATTCGACAAAAAGTATATTCCAAGGATCGTAACTTGGAGTTTTGGATCCTTGTTGCTGCTGTGAAGCAGTTTTTTATAGAAGAACACAAGTTGCCTTTGAAAGGGTTTGTTGAAATATTTCATTTTATGAGATAGTCATTGATGTTATTTTCTAGTTCAGTACCTGATATGATATCTGATACAGAATCTTTTGTTGGACTACAAAGAGTGTATAAGAAGCGGGCAGAGAAAGAACATTGGAATGTTTATCGACATGTAGAAAATATATGTAAACAAGTTGGATTAGAAACAAACTTTCTTAGTCCTTGTCAAGTCTTTGAATTTTGTCGGAATATAAGATCCATTGCGGTTGGTTACTTTTAGAATAAGAGAAATTGGGAAAATGAAAGTTTGTTTGTTTTCTTCTTGATAGGTTATGCGATATTATTCTATACAAGAAGAAATGACGAATGGTTCCATCTTGAAAGACGCTTTAGGAAGTTGTTTGGCCCGCAACGAACAAGACGCTTATCTCTATGTTGCCTTTCGTTGTTATCTAAAGTTTTATCAACAGCAAGGACGCTTTCCAGGACAAGTAATGGATGGAAACTTGACATCTCCGTTAGATTATGAACAAGATTATCTTCAACTTGTGCAACTGGCAGAAGAATATTCTGAAACTTGTGATATTGAAAAGTTGCAAGTTTATTTGAAAGAAATGTGTCGTTGTGGTGATTCCGAGTTGCATTCCATCGCAGCTTTGACTGGTGGAATTGCTGCACAAGAAGTTGTCAAAATAATAACCAAACAGTTTCAACCTCTTCGTGGTTGGTTTATATTCAACGGTGCGAGGTCAACCTCAGTTACTATTCCGTTGTGTACATAGAAGAGGCCTTTTTGTAGCATACCAAAAGGCTTCTATCTTGCAAATAGTGGAGGAAGAATATCGACAAGTTCGATTTCGACTCTCTCAAGGAACAAAGAAATGTTTTCATTATGTTGTCGTCCAGCGCATGAACCGAAGAGACAAACTTGTGTTCTTATCTCTCGGGATTGTAACTGACGTATTATTCTATGGTCATTTCACATGATATAAGAAATCTCATTTGTTCTCATATACAAACACGGAAATGACCAAACAAGAAAACCTTTCGATATTCAGTTCAGTAAGTAGAAAGCCTTTTTAAAAAATAAATAATTCCTATCACAATGTCTCCAAGTCTCCCAAGCGTATTCGAGTAGAGTCAGGAATATCAATATGCGTATGAGTAGCTGCAACTACGCACCCTCCTTGCATACGATGGAAATGAATAATCTGCTCCAAAATAGTCAACGAATTTGTGTCCAAAGCTAAGGTTGGCTCATCTAACAGCCATAAAGCACGAGGAACTACGAGTAACCTAGCTAAAGACGCTCGTTTCCTTTGGCCTTGTGAAAGATGGGAATATTTTTGATCATGAACGTGAAATAGATTGACTGCACGTAAAGCCCAAGATACTTCCTGATATGGCATACCTGCATTGCGACAAAACAACTTCAAACAACCATAAAGAGTTAGATCTGACCGAAAGTTATCCTTGTCGTTTTCACCTAAATAGTGAATGGTACTATTTCTTTGTAACCAGCCACTCACATGTTCACCCAGATTTAACAAGTCTCGTAAAAAAGTCGATTTCCCGGAAGCATTCGCTCCTTGAATAATACAGGCACCTCCAGGAGGAAGCGTAATATGAAGTCTATCGATGAGAAGATCTCTTTTAGCTGGAGAATAACAAAGAGCCCGACCATGTACTACCAAGGGAGTGTAGAAGGAACTTCCCATAACAACTTGAATACTATTTTCTATGTCTTCATAACCAACCGCTATACTTGGCAACAAAAGACGAACGAAGAAATTTGGCGGGTCGATTTGGACTTTTTTGGATGCCTTTGGAAAGTGTCGACGTCTTTGCCAACCATAAAGGTGGCTGTGGAAAGGTAACTTCAGCTATCTATTTTTATTAGTTCCATTAAATAGTTGTTATTTTAAAGACCGTTCTCCTTTTCCATGCTGCCTGTCAATATGCGAAACAACATTCTGAACAGAAGGTTTGTGTCATGGATATGACGGTTATAGGAGATATTTCGCGACTTTTGTTGGGTGGCGATGTCTATGAAAGCAAAAATATTAATGGATTAGAAGAACTTGCAGAAAAATATTCGACTAGTATTGCGTTAGAAGACGCAGCACTTGGTGTGGGAAAATCTTCCTCTAGTACCGCTAACTCGAAGAAACGCGAATCTAGCTTTTATTTACATTCCCCTCCACCTAAAGGAACTAGAAGCACTATTGAAAATATTCAAGTAGAACAATATATGCTTCAAGTTTCTGAAGTCAACAAGTATATTCCTTCCAACCTGTATCTAACTGTAGGTGGAGGGTCTAAGGAGCAAATTGTTTTCGACCAAGATAAAAAGGAACGAATAATAGAAACTTTAAGAGAATCATTCCACAAATCATCAGATTCTTGGAAGGTATGTTTGACATAAGTTTTATTCATGTGTGTTGAAGTATTCTCCACATTGTAAGATATTCTTAGATACAGATGGAGACCTTACCTTTAGTTGTTATACCCAAATTGCCCTTTGCTTTGCAGACAAAGTAGTTATTCCACTTATGCCTTCGTATATTGACTTTCGTCGAGTATCAAGCTTCTTAGAAGAGTTTTATTCTCTGCAAGAGTCAAGGAATGGAAGTGCCAAAATATTAGGTGTTGTATGGAATAATATCGATTCCCAAAAGAATGAGCCATGGAAACCTTTTTCCAATGTCTTTACTCCAACGAATGCAGTTAAGAGTGTGATCAAGGACTTGAATACGCATCTTGCAAGGGTATGAACATTCCTAGGATACTGCCAATATTTTTGATATTTCTACTCTAGGTTGCACAACATTTCAGTCAAATATTCTATCATCCCCTACCTGATGATACTCAAGATGAAGACAAGCTTTGTGAAATGTTTTCCCAGTCTTCCTCATTACTAATGCGCAATTTTGGTGTCACTGGCATGGCTTCGACCGATTGTGGCATTCCATTTTGTTCGATGACAAAAGGTGAACTAGTCGGAAGCAGAATGAAATATCAGTTGAATGAGGAATCCATTAAGAACATGTGTTTGAACGTTCAAGAGTTACTTGATAAACTTTCTTAAGGAAAAATGGATCTGAGGTTTTCAAAACGATGAAGAAAGTGGAGAATTTGTGTGTTTGTGTTTTGTGTGTATTGTTAGTACTATTGAACTCCTACGATGTTGTCTGGTATAAAAATCATTGGAACGAATTGTTGTTATGAACACAAGTTTTATTCACGTAAAAGAAACAAACATCCGTTGATATTTGTTTCTTTCTATCCGAGCACTGTATCAGTATTTAGGAACTCCATGCGGCGTAGCATTGTTTGCCTAGAGAAGATTGAATATACCATTAGTATCCTTTCCAACTAAGTCATATCTAACTCACAATCAGTGCAGCATTGGATAGGAACTAGAATACATTGGTTTGTTGGTGCATAACCTCCTCTGCTCACAAGTTGGTTTTCGTCTGCAGTTAAGAGACGATAGCTAGAGGAACCGTACGAAGAAGAATATTGATTGTAGGAAGGAGCTTGGCCATAGGTAGGAGATGGAATGTAAGATGGAGCTTGGCTATAAGTTGGTTGAGAAATTGGGCAAAGTTCTGCATATTGACCTAGTTGTCTCCTTAGTCAACTAAATTTGAACTCATCCTGTTCTACTTACAAGTGGTCATGCAGCATTCCTTGGAAGGAGAAGGAGCGTATCCTCCTCTTTGAAACTCATTGGATGCCATTTCGGATACAACTGCTGCATAAGATGCAATAACAAAGCTTAGGAAAACAATAGCAATTCCGAAAGACTTCATAGTTTTCTACAAGGAGAATGTGAAATGAAATACGATGGTAAATTCTAAAAACAGAATAAGAAAATTTTTTGTTTTACTCGTGCTTCTTTTAAAGCATTTTCTATTATTGTGTGCACGTCATCCTGCATGGGATTAGTGGTGGAGAGAATGTCCAATCTAATCGCGTTTGAATGTGTTGGCCCCAGAGCAGTGGACGGTGAATTGCTTCTGAAAGGAGCTGTTCACCGTCGTTTCATTATATGTAAAGTCGTCTTGTTTCTAATTATTGGAGATTTGTTTAAAACATTTCCACCGCAGGAACTTTACGGATTGCGTTGTAATTCTTATTCGGGTCATCTTGTTAGAATTAACAATAGTGAAGAAGGCGACTGAAAGGCTCTTGTGAAAAACCTTGTTAGAGAAACTTAAAGAGAGACGGTGCAGTTTCTTGTACAGGAGTTTTATAGTTTGATTTTATATAGAGGTAACTTGTCTGTGGAGAACCTTCGTTTAGACTATAGGTAGTTGAGGCAAATTTGGCCTTTGTGCTATAACCGAGTATAAATGCATATGAATTATTCCAGCTGAACCAGTTGCGCTTTTACGCTTATTTTATGGAAACTTGTATTGAACAAAGATACAAAGGAATTTTGGTTGTTCGCAAGAAATATTGATTTTCTAGTAACAAGACTTCATCTTATTCTGTTTTACAATGCATCATTAGCTTGTTACATCATATTTATTTTCCTATCTAAAATACCATTTCCTAGTTCTTCATAAGGAGATTGCTATTTGTATGGCAAAAGCAATTCCAAAACCCAAAGTTGCATTCGCGACGCCTTTGGGATTGTATTGCCGCGACAACTCGAACCAAACGTTGAACACTGTTTTAAATTTGTTGCCTTTTTGAATAGTAAAAGCAATAGCAGCCCTTACCTATTTTACTTCTCAAACTAATTCCTAGTTGAATAGATATGGATGTTACCCAACTTTTACTCAATGCCCAATCTGCAGACTTTCAGTTGAGATATGAAGCAGAGCAAAAGTTGAAACAACTGGAAGAAACCAACTTTCCCACTTTTGCAGCTAGTTTAGCAGCAGAGTTAGCGGACCAAAATAAACCCCCACCGGTAAGACAGTTGGCCGGTCTAGTTTTGAAAAACAAGTTTGATGCGCGCTCCAACGTAAGAAGAGGAGAACTTGCCAAGAGATGGGCAGCAGTAGAAGATAACGAGTCCAGACAGAAAGTAAAGGCGTATTTATTACAAACACTTGCCTCAGAGGTATCGGAAGCAAGACATACAGCTGCACAAGTTATTGCTGCTTTGGCTGTCATTGAACTTCCTTTGGGCTTATGGAATGACCTTGTTGAACTTTTATTGAGCTATGTAGTTAACCAAGACTCAAGTGATGTGCTTCGGGAATCGAGTATCATGACTTTGGGTTATATGTGTGAAGCTGCAGCACAAAATGGAGAAGTTGAAATTTTAAGTCAGAAAAGTAGTCAAATTTTAACTGCAGTCGTGAGGGGAATAGAAGAGCCTGAAGAGAAATCGAATATACGCTTTGCTGCTATATCTGCTTTGGTGAATGCCATTGATTTTGCAAAGTCCAATTTCGAACATGAAACAGAAAGGACGTATATTATGAACACCGTATGCAAAGTCGCATCTGTTTCAGATGAGCGCATAAGAATGGTTGCATTTGAGTGTTTTGTTAAAGTAAGTTGTTCGAAGCAATTTTATGTTCTCAAGCTGAGTTTGTGAAAGATTGCCGAATATTACTATTCCTATTTGGATCCTTATATGAATATGCTTTTCCAGTTGACTGTAAATGCTATTTCTAATGATGTGGAAAGTGTTGCTTTACAAGCCATTGAGTTCTGGACTACTATTTCAGAGGAGGAAATTTATCGCAATGAAGAAGCCGAAGAATTGAATAAAGAGAGTTCTTCTATGGTACGTCTGGTTTGTTATTTTTGTGATTTTCCAACTTACGCCTGTCAATTTTAGAACTATGTTGTGCAGGCCTTGCCCTACCTATGTCCAGTGTTGTTGCGTTGTTTGTTATTACAAGAAGAGGAACAAGATGAAGACAGTTGGAATAGAGCCACGGCTTCGGGAACATGCCTCACTCTCGTTGCTCAAGCTAGTAAAGATGCCGTCGTTCCTTTTGTTATTCAGTTCGTGCAAGAACATATTGGGAATGAAACAGATTGGCGTTCAAGAGAAGCTGCAACCTTGGTAAGTTTTTGTTGGCATAAGAGATGAATGTTGCATCTGATGAATGAAAGGCGTTTGGTTGTATTCTGGAACCAGATGGACCTTCTGCAGCAGGATTGGAGCCTTTAGTAACTGAAGCATTACCCATTTTACTTAATCTGTTGACGAGAGACTCGAATGTGGTGGTTCGTGATACTTGTGCATGGACACTTGGAAGAGTTTGTGCTTTGAGTAAGGAAGCTACAAAGAAATATCTTCAGCCTTTAATGGAAGCCGCACTAAATGTAAGTAGGCTCGAGTCGAGCTTCAGACTTTAATCGATGTTTATATTTAGGCCTTGGAACGAGATGAACCTCGAGTAGCATCCAATGCAGCGTGGATTATTCTGAATATTGCAGAGTCTTTTGAAATGGAACACGACAAATTAAATAATGAACTGGACGTGTATGTCGAAAAAATAATATCTGGTCTCTTTCATGCCGCTTCAAGAGAGGATGCATCCGAACATCATCTTCAGGCTTCAAGTTATGAAGCATTTGTATCGTTGGTTCATTCTGTTTCTATGAATTGTCAAAAGCTGATATTTCAGGTATGTTTCAATCTTATTCAATTCATTAGGAAAGCATTACCAATTATGCATTGTTCAGAGTATCCCCGTACTCCTGGGTAAACTAGAAGCAACCTTTCAAATGGAAGTGGATAGCACCGAAGCAAGAAATGAACAAGCAGAAACTCAAGGCCTTATATGTGCTTCATTGCAAGCAATTATACAACGTCTTCGACGTGATGTTGCAGAATATAGTGATAGAATGATGCAGGCATTTTTATTTGTGTTGTCTTCTGGATCTTCCTCTTCGGAACATGAAGACGCTCTGTTAGCCATAGGAAGCTTAGCAGATGCGCTGGGACAAGATTTCAACAAGTATATGTCTCATTTCGCTCCATTTTTGAGTGTTTCTCTTCGAAACTGGGATCAGGTAAGTTTGAGTTGGCTTTTGAAACGCTTTTTTTATTGACATGAATGAAAGGTGGACCTTTGTAAAGTGGCTGTAGGTGTAGTCAGTGATATCTGTCGCTCATTAGAACTTGGGATCCTTCCTTATGCTGATGAATTTGTGATGTATTTATTGAGTGCCTTAAGTAGTCCAGAGTTGGATCGAACCGTGAAACCTCCCATCATTACATGCTTTGGTGATATTGCATTGGCAATAAGTGGAAAGTTTGAACGATATTTCTCTCACGTTATGCCAATCCTTCAGCAAGTAAGTGTTGTCCATTTATTTATTGCTGCTGTTTCTAAGTTGATATTGGTGTATTAGGCAGCTCAAGCTTCATTAACTGTGCATGTATCTACCGATGACTTTGATACGCAAGACTGGGTTCTTGAACTTCGAGAAAGCATTTTGCAGACTTGTACTTCCATTATTCAGGGACTGAAAACTGATAACAGGTTTGGCAATCATCAAAGTTGTTATGGATAAGCACTGAATATGCAATGAATCTAGGCAAGACCTGATTATTTCCGGAAGGCATTCAGAATGGATACTGGAGTTTTGTGAACGAGTCATTCAAGACAAGTTGTGTTGCACGGAAAAGTTGACTGCTGCTGTGGTTGGCGTGGTTGGGGATATTGCATCGGCTGTGGAGAGTCTACGTCCCACGTTAAAGCAGTTGCCTTGGATTCAGCAGATGATCGACCAGTGTTCAAAGAGTCCTGATAAAGATATCCAAAGTGTGGCAATGTGGGCGAAAGGAATCGTCTATTAAAAACAGTTGCTTCTTTCTATCCTTGTTAAGCTATGAAACTATTACAATACAATCGTTTCACAATTTTTTATTCTGTTGAACACACTTTGGTATTCTTTGGAAAAATATGAAACTGCTGCTGAATTTATTTCGTTGCGACCGCTGTTGGGGCAGCAGTTGTTGCTGCACTGGTAGGAGAAGTTGGTGTGCTCACCGGGGTGGGAGCAGGTGGAACTAGCAGAAACTCCAAAAACTGAACGACGGACTTTCCTGCCTTCACGTCAGCAGCAGAGACCGGATCACCTTCCACAAAGTCTCCTTGGATAGTGTTAGTGACTTGGTTGCTTCTATTAAACCCTTCTTACCAGTAGAATTTTTCGTGAAATTAAGCGGTAAACCTGCCAGCGAAACAACCTCCTTCGTACCACTAGAGAGCTTACTAAACTCCACCGTTTTATTCACTGTGCTTGCTGCTATCAAGCGTTCTAGAAACGCTATTGCTCCTGTTACGTTTTGTTTTGCTGCACTAAGTGCACCAGTGACATTGGCTCTTGATTGTTTCCAAGCAGTGTCATTGGAAGCAAGAAAGGTAAAGCCCAATACACTGCTGTTGTATACGTCTGTTAGATTAGCCAGCTCTATGCTTTGCACTGTAAAAGTATAGTCTCTTTTACTCTGAAGCAACGAGTAAATAGAAGTTGCACCAGAAGCAGCCAAAGTTGAACCTAACAGAGCCGAAAGACATATGAAAATAAGCAAACATTGCCTAACTGCCATTATCTTTGAACTACAAAACTGTCAAGTTGCGAAAGTGGCTATAAATAGAATAGAAGAAATTTGCCACCGCGTCCGTATACAAAAATGACTCATTTTGTGTGTCGCTTCAATATCGAAAAGTCACTGAAACAAGGAAGCACTAAAAATTGGTAGTAAGAACCACTCCACTTGGACAGGATAGCAAACAGAATAAATAATATAGGAACTAGAACATAGCTACTTAAATAATAATTCGACTTGTTGGAGTATATCAGGCAGCACTTGTCTGTTCCTCCGGCTTCCACTCAACTGTCGCTTGGACAATTGGATGAAGCGACATATCGTCGAGACCGATTGGTAAAGGAAAAGACACAATTGGCTTATGGAGTGGGGAATGGGAATTCCACTTGTTCCATCCACAGAGCGACACCAATGCAGAATGGACGACAGGCTTCCACGTTTCAAAAGAACTTTCCACAGAGTGCTTTATAAAAAGCCAATTTTTCTTCACCCTTTTTGACAATTTTCTTTTTGTGAAATCATTGTCGTCATGAAAGCTGCTGTCTTTGCATTCTTTGTCTTAGCACTATGCTCCGTTGCTATTCAAGCTTCTCCTCTAGAGGACACTTTGGGTGCCTTTATGCGGGGTGGTTATCAAGTACAAAGTCAAGTACCAAAACCTAGCTGTTGCAAGTTGAGCTGTAAGAACTGCATTTGTCCCAAGTAGCGTAGTGTGTCTAACTGTGATTAGGTCAATATACCCAAATTTGTGAACAAGTTATCCAGACTCAACAAGTTATCCAAACTCAGCAGGTCATCCAAACTCAGCAAGTTTACCAAACCCAACAAGTACAGCAAACGCAACAAGTTTCGTCAGCATACGGACGCAATGAGGTATCCAGAGGGGGATATGTCCAACAATCTGTAGCCCCAGCTCCTGCACCTTCCTGTGTCAGTGTTCCAGTCAAGTGCTGTATTGAGTGTAAGTATTTGCATACTAGAATATCGACTTGTTTAACAAAACTGCGAATAGGCTCATCTTGCTACCAGCAAGTATCTCAACAAGTTCCTCAACAAGTTTCTCAACAAGCTCCTCAACAAGTGTCTCAACAAGCACCTCAAACACAACAAGTCTCATCTCAGTCTGCTTATTAAGTGAAGTTGTAGGGTCAAGGTGCCCAACAATTCAAAATAAACTTGTGTTTTGGCTACACTATGCCTATCTGTGAGTAGTTTACGGAGAAATGTAGATATGCTTCATGTCATTGAACTCTGATAACACTGTCTACCAAACCTAAATATTCTCATAGAGTTCCTGCAAAACGCTTCGAGAAACCTTTATCGAAGGCTCTACAATTTGAAGGCTTTCAGATGCACTCCTCAGTCGTTCTCCCAAGTACTGGCAGTTGTGCACTTTCTGCCTCGACTTGGGTTTCACAGAAGGAAGAAACGAATAAGGAGAACTAAATAATTGCTGTTGTTGCTGAGTTTGGAGCGAGCGTTCTTCGGTAAGTGTTGAATATAAATCCTCCTTGGAAGGATTATAACTGCTTGTATTACTTGCTTCCACTACCAGCGAACTATGACGATTCAATCGCTCAAGTAAAGGAAGAGAGGGATCCTTTCCTAATAGTTTGGTTACTGGATACAAAGTAACGAAACTTTCTCTCACTTCTCGAGTCTGATCATTCATATCATGTTCATTAATTCCATAACCATTTTGATAAGGATTGTCGTCAAGAAGCAAGTTTATCTCCTTTTCTACATTTTTTAACGTTTCCTTGTTCCAATTCTTGTTTCGTTCGATTTGAGCCTCAAAAGGTGTAAAAATGTCATTCTTCTCAGCTTCTTCTGTTTTTCAGAAACAGTAAGAATAACAATAAAAAAGTAAATAACGCCCTTGCCTGATTTCCTTCCTTGGTGTATATAACGACTTTGAAAGTATTGCGTCCAGAATGCCTGTTCCGACATTTTACTAGGCACATAATTCTGATATGCCAAATGAACTGCCGGCTCTTCGAGAAAGATTTTATGAATAATGTCTTGAGTTAAACGATATTTCACTGTTTTCCCTTTCTCTTCCACTGGACTTATCTCTGAAAGTATTTCCGAAGAAATTCCTCTCTTCTGTTTGACTGAATCTTGTTCTTGTTCTTATAGAGAGTCCGAATATCAGTGAATAAACGACAGTGCTTGAATACGAACCGTTATTTAACCACCTTTGTTCAGACTCGTTTAATCTGAACCAAACGCCTTTCCAAAACTGAGCATCTGAAATAAGACCTCCTCCAACGAGACTCATATGTAATTTTTGGAGTTCTGGTCGTTTTCTCAAGACTTCCAGCCTTCTCTTTGCTTCTTCAGGCGATACACTGACTTTCAAAACCTGCGACTCTTTCCCTGTTTGTTCTGTAGTACCACTATGCAGTACTTGTAAACTCATCTCCGCACAAACTAAACAGAACGCCATACCTCGAATCCTTTCCAGTCTTTAACCTTGCCAGTTGCCTCGATATAGCGTCCTTTACTTCATCTCTAGAAACAAAGTCTGGCTTGCCATCACGAATAAACTCAAACACATAACTATCCGGACTCTTTTGATTGGTCGTAAGTTTCAACAAAGCCTACGCCGTTCTGAGACCAAATACTTCACGTGACACTCTATATTTCACCTGTTTGCTTCCTTGAGCAGATACCATCTGGCTCTTAATATCCGTTAAAGGCAAACAAACGGAAGTCTGACTCTAGAATATGTCAGTACGCATCACGAAAATATTTTGAGAACAGTGCGGATACCTCGGAGGGTTGCAAAGGTTCCCAGTTGACTCTGTTGTCGAATACTTGTAGATTTCCTGGACGTTTACGATAAGAAGCTGACCTTTCCAGTAAGCTCATCATAAAAATATTGTAGAAACAATAAATCTAAATTGTGCAACTTTTCATATACGTTGGAAATACATTTTCTTTAAATAGAGAAGCAATAGCAACCTTGACCAATCGCTCTCTGCAAGTTGACGATGGGTATTGAAAGTTCCAAGTCTTTTTCGATCGAAAGTGACTCGGAAGAACTAGAAGGACACTACGGATATCGTATAATGAAAGTAAGTGTATGCAGTTGGTTATTGATACGTAAGAGTAAAGCAGCCTTAGTTGATAGAGAACGGTCCTGGGATGAGAGCAGGACTGAGAGTCTATGAAGACTTTATTATTGCTGTGGATGGCTTGATTGTCGAGGAAGACGAAGATAAGATATCTGAATATTTAAAGAAGAAAACAGGACAATATGTCAAGCTAGTGGTTTGGAACTGTCTGGATGAAGAGGAAAGAGAGGTATTGCAAGTATCAAGTTGTTTTCGCTGACTTGAAAAACTTTTCAAGGTTTCCTTGTTGGTCAACGAGCCAACCAAGGAGAGTGGTTATTTGGGAGTGATTGTACGATATGAGTCACTTTTCCACGCTACAGAATATGTTTGGCATGTAATAAGTGTCGTGCCAAATAGTCCTGCTGATGAAGTTGGTAAGTTGATCTCATTGTTTTTTTATCTTTACGGAATAGGAATAAATACTTGTAGGTCTTATGCCTCAGTTAGATTATATTGTAGGTACCCCAAGTGTCGCTTTCCGTAGTTACGACACTCTTCCACAGTTGGTGAGTTGACATTGCATATTCTCCAGACAGTATTTTGTTGACTTGATAAGGTATATGACGCTGCACATTTACAGAATTCGCTTGATCTGATAGTTTGGTCACAAGCTACTGGGAAAGTGGTAAGTGAGCACAATTTGCATAGCAATTGTAAGCAATTGACAGAAATGAACTATAGCGACAAATTTCTGTAGAACCCGAAATAACAGAGGATGGAGTACCTTTACTAGGTATGAATTCTGACAATTCTATATGGAATAGTTATGAGATGGTGTCTAGGATGTGAACTAGCAAAAGGTCTACTTCATCAAATACCAAAGAGAAGTGCTCATAAGGCAACCATACGACAAATGAAAGAGTCTGCTGAAACTGTAAATACTCCCAACAGTGTAGAAAGCAACGAAAGTAGTACGAAAGACATAACATATTCTAACAGCGTCGATACAATGACGGAAGAGTTTTACGATACTCGCTCACCTTCTTCCTTAGAGGCACGTCGTTGGGAACAGGGATCCGATATGGCGGACAGTAGAAAAAGTATCGATAGCTAAGTGCTCCATTTACGCTCTACGACCTTCGACGAGAATTCTTGGATTGGTTAGTTTTCTGTAATAGTATATGGAGTGAGAAAAGGAAATACTTACATATGCCAACCATTGGCTCCCTTAAAAGGTTGACTAACTTTGCCTTGCGGTGTACTAAAAGCTACAGATTGAAAAGTGGGTTCCATTTTTCCACGAGGGAACCATCCAAGGTCACCTCCTTTCTTTGCAGAGCTACATTCACTATACTGCATTGCTAGCTCTCCAAATTTTGTCGGTGGAACTTCCTTATCCAACTGAAGATATTCTGTGTCGATAATATTCCAGACCTGCATTATTTTCCCTTGTTTTTCACATAAGATATGACGTGCCTTTAGGTGCAATACTTTCAGTGGACCTTTGGAAAAATAAAATAGCCAACCTTTACAAAGTTGCAAGTCTTCAATTCCTTATTTTTGGTTTCTGCTTTGTTTGACTTTTTATTTCCCATATTCCAAGTTGTATCAAAGTGTCTGTGCGTTATAAGACGACGTGGGAAAAGAAGACAAACAGTTGCGATTTGTTTGGTTGTGGCGGCATTCGACGACGCCTTCGAGCTGGAGCAGCGTTGAGGTAAGACATACCCAAGCATACGTTCTTACACTGGTGGAATTCGTTGAAAAGAATATACTTACATCTTACCTAGTAATTTCTGAAACACAAATATGCGTGCCAAGTGGAAAAAGAAGAGAACACGACGCTTGAAGCGCAAGAGAAGAAAGATGAGACAGCGTTCCAAGTAACGGAAGAAGCCTCGGACGTCTGAGTTGAATAGAGTTCCTAAAACGTGGGAAAACTCTTTTTGCAACTCTGGCGCAGTGATTATATCCTGCTACGGAAGGTTGAAAGTGTTTCCGAGGATTGTCCGCAAGTTATGATAAAAGGTTCTTGTGGTTTTTGTTTTCAACTTGTAAATGCCACTTGTCAGTCATTTTATTCGAGTCGCAAAAGTTTCAAATACAGTTCAAGTAACAGTCAACATGCCACGAAAAGCAAATTCAACGTATGTCAACAAACCACAAAGCTTTGACCTTGAATACTCAACGACGGTAACACTTTCTCAAGGCAAACTCCCGATCACCTTCTTCAGCAGCTTTCTCCAAGGTCGTAAAGGGAGGCAGTTCACATTGTTCATCAGACGAACAGGGACTGCCTCTTGACGAATCGAATGGATAGTTTAGAAGATTACGAACAGAACAATCGCTGTGTTCTTGAAACTGCTTCATATGAAGATCATCACAGGAACTTGTAAGACTTGCTGTCACAGGAGTTTCATTCCATTGCCACGCTTTTGAAGGAATAATATCTCCAAGAACACGTTCATTATCTGGCATGGTGGAATCTTTCATTTCTGATAAAAAGGCACTCTCTGCCTCTTGCTGCAAGTTATCCACGATATTGCAGTTCTTTTGCTGCTCTAATAACCAAAGCTGATACTTGTAAAGTCTCTTTCTAATCTTCTTTTCCATTTCTGGCTTGGCGTCGTTCTCTAACGCTAACAATTTCTTCTCATTCTCCGCCAAATAACAAAGTCTGTGCAATGGATCACCCCTTATCCATGTTTTCATGTCTTCTTGTACTTTCAAGTCGCTTAATATTTTCTTCTCTGTATTTGAATCCTGTAAATACGGAAAAGTATCCTTGGACTGACTCTGATTTCCTTTCACCATATTCCACTTACATCTTGCCCCTACCCTCTTTGCACAGTGTTTGCTACAGAACCTGCCACTTCCATAGAGACCATCGTGGGTTGCACCACAAGATTCGCAAATATTCATAAAGTAAGAGTTCCCAAACTGGAAAGGTGGCCCGGGAATTTGAAAATCGCTTGCTTCGTCGGATAAGCCACACTTTGTTCCTATTTCTGCCACTGTCGCTCTTCTCTTTTTCTCTGCAATGTAAGCTTGAGCTCCCCAAGAATCTGTTTTGAGATTGCTACTAGACGCAACTGGGTTTGATTCAAACAACGCGGGTGAAGGTTCTCTTGGCAACCAATCTTGTGAAACAACATAGTTGTTGTGTTCCGAGTCCATTTGGTTATCCTTCTTCTTCTTCCGCAACGTTGCAAGTTTATAAACCAAGTTCGAGATAGAACTGTCGGGCATATTCCCAATCTATTCGCTGCTATGAAACGTCGCCAGTATTGTCTAATCTCAGTCAACTACCGCAATTTCCCAGACACGCGTAGCAACCTGCGCCACAAATTTTGTGCTGACCAAATGTACCTTTGCGGATTGTCATCAACCGCAGATTTTTTCCCTTTGGGGATAATTTGCACGCACATTTCGATATTTGTCTGTATATATATTTGTGTGGTGGGAAGAGAAGAAATGGGTACTTTGGATTTGAAAATTAATTATTTGGCGCGCTCATCATACAACCGCCTATTGGCAGAAGAAGAAAAGAAAATATTTGAGCACTATTTTTTGTACAAATTTGGAATATGAACAACAAGGATGGGGAGGATAGCTCAGAAACAGTGGAAACATACCAAGACTGGCTGGATATTATAGAACAACTCAGAAAAGAAAACGATTGGAAAGCTTTAAACAAAGCCTACGAAAACTTTGCTCAAAGCTACTTTCTTCCTCCAGAGATATGGCTACAGTGGGTCAACGACGAGCATCAGCGTTTGGTTGATGAGCAAGACGGCCAGGTTGCAGTCACAAGGGTTTTAGAAGTTGTTGAAAGAGCACTCAGAGAGACACTATACTCGGTGGAACTTTGGTTGTGGTTTGTAGAGCTTTCTGTAAAACTATATAGTTGTGGCACGTTATCGGAAACAGATGTGCGTGAAAGATTCGAACAAGCAGTCACCCACGTAGCGCTGGATTTTCGAGACGGTTGGAAAGTGTTTGAGAAATACTGGGAGTTTGAAGATAAGTATGGAAACAAGGACAACGTAAACCAGTTAAAACTACGTTGTGCCTCGTTACCCTTTGAGAGATACCCACAGGCGTTGTTCCAGTCTGCAGATGAGCAGATAATTCAGAGGATTGAAAGAAACCATTCAAAGAGAGAGGAAAGAAACAAGTTCGAAGAGTCGGTTTCCAAAGCAGCTGAGCTAGAAAGTGTTTCCAATGCTTGGAAGTTGTACGCCGAGTTTGAGACAAATGTTGATCTGATGCGAGCTAAAATGATATATGAACGCGGACTGGGAAGTTGCTATACTTTACCAGACTTGTGGTTGGCATATCTGGACTTTTTAGCCGAATATTTTCCTTCATCCAACTTGGATATTGAAGTAACAAAGAAAGCATTTTCTTGTGTTCCCAGTTCCGTAGAGATTGCACAGTATGCAATGAGAGCTCAAGAAAAAAGTAATGAAGGCTTCCATGGAGTATCCAGTGTGTTTTGGAAGGCCTGGTCAGCAATGTCAGTATCTCCTGAGCATTTGATAGAATTATCTCGTAGCTATTTGCATTGTTTAAGGCGACTTTGCACTGAAGAAAGACTGGATAAGAAATATTTTTCAGAAATTCTGACCGACTTTCAGAAAACCTTTGATAACGATGTTCTGGCATCGGCGGATTCATCTTGTCAAATCTTAAGGTTTATAGCCACTTGCTTTCAAGTGATTCTGCAACAGAATTTAGAAACTATTCGTAGTGTTTGGGAGCAAATGCTTCGAAAACAAGGGAAGCATGCATATACTTGGCTACGTTATATCCAATGGGAAACTGACCATCAACAGTATGAAAGTGCACGAAGGTTATTTAGAAGAGGTATTCACACTTTGGTTGAAGAAATAGACATTTTGGCAAAAGAATGGATAGATTTTGAAGGTCTTTTTGGAGATATTTCACAATACGAGAAGGCACTGAAAGTGACAGCTGAGCGTAGTGCATTTTGTGAACGAATTTCTCGACAGCGCTTGCTAAATTCAAGCACGAATTTGCCATCTTTACAAAAAGAAGATCATGGAAACAAAGCGAAACGAATGAAGACCATGAAGGAAGATTTTGATGAGTCAAGTATGAGGATTGTATCGAAATCATCTCAAGGTACTTCCAATGTTGACAAGAAATGGCACAAGGATCTCCATACTGTATTTGTCAGTAACCTACCCAAGACAACTAGCCAAGAAGATTTTCAATCTATTTTTTCTTCTATAGAAGGCTTTGTAGAAGCTCGATTGGTAAAGGACAGAGAAGGAGTGCCGAAAGGTTTTGGTTACGTTGAATTTCAGAACGATCAAGGTGTAAAGGAAGCCTTGAAAGCCGATCAATCGATACTTTTAGGACAAAAGATTATTGTTCGACGTTCGAAGCCCCCGAAGCTACAAAGATATTCGACTCCAAGTCGTAAAATAAGAATAGGAATTGATGTTCGTAAAAATGAAATGGAAACCACTCAGGAAGCCAAAGAGAATGTCGATGATTTTGAGGAATCTTCTTCACAAGCAGCAGCAACAACAATGCAAACCTCGTGGACACAGGACGATTTTCGAAAATGGATCCGAAACTCTTCCGCGTAGTGAAGAAACTCTTTACATCCGACAATGTTTTGGCGAGAAATTTGCTTGATAGAAAATTTACTTAGACAGACTGTAAAACTAGGGAAAGTTTATTGTTCTAACACTTCAAGGTTAAATGTAGAAACGAGATTACTTTATCGAATTAGAAAGCCCATATGAACATACTGTCTCTTTGACTTGTTGCAAGAACAGTCTTTCATAATAAGGTAATGTTACAAACCTTATTTCCAAAGAAACTCACTGTTCCATGGGCATATATTTAATATTACATTCTCTAGACCACAACACTGTTACGATTAGAGAATCTGCACCGAGCCTTGTCCAACAAAATTTGGCGCAAAATTTTTCCATTTCAAATGTTTTCGCCTTTTTATCACTTGGAACGAGCAAAACATGGTCGTCGTTCCACGAAGGAACCCAAAAAAGTTTGTTTGTTTACACTCCTACGAATTCTCTGTATATTATATCTAACTTTTCATCCTTTCTTTAGTAAAGAGACTTTGAAAGGAGTAAAGACAAAGATAGACCCCTCCTATTGGAACATCTATCATAGTGTGGAACAACTTGCCTCCAAGTTGGAAGTTTGGGAACACAAAGACTTGAAAGATTTTCCCATATGTCGTTTAGAAAGAGTGTGTAGAACCGAAAGGGGCCTATGGATACTTCCAAAATGGCTTCATGAACATCAGTTGTGGTTGCAAAAGTGTGGCCTCAATCAATCCTCAGTTTGGTATGCAGATATTCGGGATTCTATTCCTATCCACAACAGAACGTTCGATGGTGATCTTATTGGTACAGATATCTTAAGGTGGCAGCTTCCTCATTTCATTGCTGACACTATATGGATCTTGCTCTGGAGACATTTTATATTTCATCCTGAAAACACAAGCGTCAAGCCTTGGTCATTCAAATGTATAAATTCAGCTTCCAAACCCTGTATTACAACTTTGTTTTGGAGTGCTTTAGAACCAGTCTTATTCCACAACGCAATACCTTTGGAAGACGATTGGACCTCGCAATACCTACGACAAATATTATTTAGAACTGTACCAGTACAATGGAAAGCGGTTTCTCCTTACTCTCCAACTTGCTTTCGATCAGTTACTTTTAGTAGAATTCGACCGGCTCATATTCCTAAAAATGCGTTGTCAGGAGAAAACATGTTTTTTGAAGAAAACGGAATTGTGAGGGAAGATCGTCTGAAAAGTTCCTTTCAGAAAGCAAGAAACACTGGCCGTTGCATGATCACTGTTGCATTAAAGAATAATACAATAGAGAATCATACCAATTCGTCATCCGAAAGTTTTTTCGAACTAGTCGCTCAACGAATTCGTCAGCTTGCCTTTGACTCTATTGATGACTCTTATCAATCTAAGATAGAAATTCGCTTTATTGATTTTCTCAGCAGTAACCTTGACGATTGGGACAATGCCAAAGAAAGACTTCAAGGCGTGGATGTTGTGGTTACAGATCATTCCATTGCCAATAGCCAGTTTCTAGTTCTACGTCCGAATACGACTGTTATTGAAGTGCTTCCGTTCGCCTATTCTGCAGTTATGTATAGAGAACTTGCATCGAGTTTAGGATTGGATTACCATTCAGTGTTTTCCAATCCTGATGAGGAGACATTTCTTGGATGCCTCTTCCGATATGAACAAGAGCCTCTTTCGGTTGCTCAGTTGGTTCAAGCATATCGTCAAGAAGCAGAGAACTGGCGTTACGGGAATCCATATCAACAAACGCTTCATTTGGATAAGATTGAAACGACAGACAAAGTTCGAATGTGTCGCCACTGTGCACGACAACAACGAATTTCCGCAAATGCTACGGAAATAGCTCTCTTTGCTATTCAAAGAGCACTAACGCCATGTTTAGCTGGACTTTGGTATCATCAACGCGAAGCTACGTGAAAAGAATTCCCATGACAACATCATCATTTATCATATAATACCAACGTATCGACTGTATCTGGTAAGAATAGTAATTCTTCCCCTTTTTTCTTCCACAAATGTATGTATATCTATTCGACCACATCTATGCCCAGTTAGTAAGCTTCATATCAGCTTAACTAATCTTTTCAATCATAAACAGGTTCTACATCCACATCCATCTCTCTGGGAATGACCATTCCTGCCAATTTACCACGAACTTGCAACTCCAGTTGAGAAACAAAATCCGAATGAGCCTTCATATATTCTACACAGGCATCCTTTCCTTGTGCAATATTACTTCCTCCAAAACTATACCAAGAACCTTTTCGAATCACCAAACCCAGTTCTTCTGCTGCATCCAACAGACATCCATAAGTATCTATTCCTTTACCAAATAAAATATTCAACTCCACCACACGAAATGGAGGAGCAATCTTATTCTTGGCAATTTTGACTTTGCAACGGATACCAACGTTATCCTTTAGGGTATCTTTGCGTCGTATATCTAAGCGCACTGATGAATAATATTTTAATGCCATTCCACCAGAAGTTACTTCTGGACTACCAAAAAGAACCCCTATTTTCTGTCGTAGTTGGTTCAAAAATATCACAGTGCATTGACTACGACTCATGGAACCTGTAATCTTTCTTAATGCTTTGGACATGAGTCGTGCTTGAGCGCCCATTTGTTGATCGTTCATATTTCCTTCTATTTCAGCACGAGGAACGAGTGCTGCAACAGAGTCAATGACGACGATATCTACGGCCGCAGAACGAACGAGTTGATCGACTATTTCCAGCGCCATTTCACCCGTGTCTGGTTGGGATACCAACAAAGACTGAATATCCACTCCTAGTGCAGAACCATATGCTGGATCCAAGGCATGTTCAGCGTCCACTGTTAAAAACAGAAAAAAAAATAAAGGTGAGAGACCAAAACATACAATATATCAGAAAAGATGCATACCAAATGCAGCAACTCCTCCTGCTTTTTGAACTTCCGCAATGGCGTGTAAAGCTAAAGTTGTCTTACCGCTGCTTTCTGGACCAAATATTTCAACCAAACGTCCTCTTGGATAGCCACCACCTAAAGCCGCATCCAGAGTAACACTGCCACTAGGAGTGGTTTCCACTTTCATACTTTCCATCTCACCAAGACGCATAATAGCACCACGACCATAAGTTTTCTCTATTTGTTGTAGGACACCTTGTAAAGCCTTTTGTTTTGCATCCCTTTGTGTTAATCCTTCTCCGCTGGAAGGTTGACCGTTTTTCGATGATGCCACTGCCAAAAACCTCTTGTTTTGGGAGTTTTTTCGCTTACTACGACCCAAACAAAGTTGGTGCCTGAAACGTAGTGTGTTGGTTGTTGTCCAAGTAGAAGAAAAGGGAGTAGAAAGGAAGCCAAACATTCACCAGTGATCAACCGAAAAACAATCCAACACTTGAGGGCGCTTTTTGACCCGATCGATCGTATCAACAATGGAAAATAATATCTTGAAACAGTGTAAATCAACGTTGAAAGCTTTATATTCAAGCCTTTCCAGAAGAAGAATTGGAAGACTCCAATTTCAGCTTGGTATACCAAAAGACACCTAACTTTGTGATAAGCAAAAGTGTTTAAGGAAAACAAACCAATCAACAAACCCCATAGCGTTGTAATAATGCCACTAAAGTTCAGCCAAGAAAACTGTTGTTTGAAAAAAAGAAAACCAATCAGAAATATAGAACATGTCTTGGAGTGTCCAAGAACATTGTAGGTGATAGCTGAAGTTTTCCCAATAACCATAAATATCGAAACGTTTACACAGAACGCAATCAACGAAGACAATAGAATCATACACTAGAGAAAATGAAATTGTCCTTGAGAGCATGCAAAAGTGTTTTACTTACCACATTTTTCACAGTAAAATCAAACTGGAAAATACTAGAAGGAGAAGAAGGATTATAATCTTCCAAGATTGGTAGTAAGGGAGCTAAAAATATTGCTGCCAAAGGAGCTATATAATACTGAAGTTGTAGAGGATTCGCCTCGAGTGACCTAAACCATTTTGGTTGGAAAATGAGAATAAATATTAAGATATTTCATACTTTTGTAAGGTTCCACACCAAACTTGATAAAGAGAGGTAACAACTACTCCTGTCAGACCAAAGAATATCCCCAAAAAGTTCAACTCTAAATCGGTCAAAGTTGCAACGGTTACACCAACACACACAAGAGTCAAGGGGATATAAAACTTTCTTTCCAAATATATCTTATAAAAGACAGCTTCTATAAACACAATGACAGGCGTGGTCAAATGCTTCAAAACTTGATAGCAACCGACAGAGTTGTATCGAAGAGAAAGATTAGTCAAAACTACAAATCCCATGTTTCCCAAAGCTAAGCGAGAAGCTGCAAATAGGTCTAGTTTCTTTGGTTTGAATAAACCCACGTAAGAACAAAGTACTAAGCCCAAAAAAGTGACAATGAAGTGGATACAAGTTAAAGTACACACTATCAATTCGATTATGAAACCAGAAACCCAGTTGAACACTATCACTTACTGAAACGAAAACCCAACTGGGTCACATATTTGTTCACTGATACAATACTCACGCTGGAAGTAAAGTTGAAAACCATCACGAGGGCTACTACAGGGTCGACAGCGTTCCAATATTCTTTGATAACGCTTGGTGACATAAGGTTCTGGTGAAAGTAGTGAATGTTTTCAACTTTCTTATCGTATTCAACATTTTCCAACTTTGTTTGCTTATTCATCGCAAAAACACAAACTTTAGGACAATAAAAAAAAAGCCACAAGCGCAAAATCAATTTGAAATGAGCAATCAGGAAAATATTATTTGGCGGCGCCTTTCCTCTACGGACTTTGATAAAGGGTATATTGCGCTATTAAGTCAACTTAGTACTGTAGGGAACGTCGATAAAAGTGTGTTTTTATGTCGTTTCCAACAGTTAGAACAAAATTCAGATTACTACATTCTAGTAGCAGAAGATATTGACACCTCAACTGTTATTGCATGTGGTACCTTGTTCGTGGAGCTCAAGTTTCTTCACAGCTGTCAGTCAGTAGGACACATAGAAGATATTGTTGTATCCAAAGAGTATAGACATCTTGGCCTTGGAAAACAACTTGTGGAAAGACTTGTACAGGAAGCAAGAAATAGAAGCTGCTACAAGGCCATTCTCAGTTGTTCCCCAGCGAACGTCACCTTTTATGAGAAATGTAACTTTGTTCAAAAAGAACTACAGATGGTTCAATACTTTCATCAATAGTTTTCACTCTGTTATATCGAGAGCTTTGAAAGTGTTTTTTTGGAAGGATGACTTAGAAAGACTTTGCTTGGTATTTTTATTGTATAGTTTCCAATTTTCTGAGCTCTCACGTTAATTACTGCATGGAGGAAGTTCGAGAGCTGACTTTTTCACGAAGATATTTATGATAGAAATCGTTTCGCACAATAGCCACAATGGCCTTGAGACAGAAGTAGGATAATATTCTCATGAATAATTTTCGCCCAACGGAAAAAAAATCTTGAGAAAAAACAGAAAAATAGATTTTATATGAGAACTACCTTCGTTTACTATAAACTATCACAAACAAAAAGAAAACCGTAATGGTACTATTCTAATCTTTGGATGCTAAAATAATGCTGACTATCCCTTTGGTGCTTTCACAACCAAGGTATTTCCACCCTCCAAGAACGAGAAGTTTCTTCCATTCATCTTCCGTTCGCTCTTTACCATTGTTGACTATTCCCATGTGAAGATCAAAGAGCTTTCCACTGGACGCAATATCACAACTAGGAACGACATACTCCAAAAGCAGCAACTTAGCATGGGGAGGACTACATTCCCTGACAATGTTTAAAATTTGCACACTTTTGGTATCGTCCCAATCATGTAAGACGTGTTTCATTATATAAAGATCATGATTTCGAGGCACACTTTGGAAAAAATCACATGGTTCTTTCTTACATCTACTTTGTAAGCTTTCATCCACAAAAACAGCTTGTTCAATCACTTGAGGCAGGTCTGATATGACACCTCGAGCATTAGGATAATTTTTTAGAATAGCTTTCAACAACGTTCCTGGACCTGCTCCAACGTCACAGATACTTTGAAACTTGGAAAAGTCGAACGAATGAAGAACTGCGTTAGTATCGAAATTACTCCAAGAGGCCATCCCATCTTCAAATCTCTTTAAGAGTTCTATGCTCTCGGGATCCGAGCGGGTTATGAGTTGAAAGAATTCACAACCAAACCTGTAAAGACCTCCGAGTAAGACAAATACAAAGAGGGGGTTATTGGAGACTTACACATCCTCAACTACTTTTTTTCCCGTTTTGACAGCCTTTTCTAGTTCAAGCCAAATACGACACAACTCCTTACTTCCTTCCCAAAGGACAAGGCCTCTTGCAGAGTCTTGACGATTTTTCAAAAGTAGACTTCCCAACCTTGTAATAGTGAAGGAATGTTTGGGAAGATCGTGCTCTCTCAATAAACCAAGTGTCGACGCAGCCCGCAACACTCTGTATGTAAATTCCTCGTTAGTCTGGCATATGGAAGCAACCTAGGCATTGAAAGTGAGTCACAAAAAAGATGTCGTCTTATTGATAATACCTCAGAAGCCACTACGCTTGTTTTTGTTTCCGTGCTTTTCGCTTCAATTATATCAATGAAGCCAAAAGAAACAACCGCTCTCAAGATACTAGTTTTCCAATGGCCATTGCATAGGTTGAAGATCTCATGAAAGTCTTCAAAGTAGTCCTCCGAACCACCTTGCATGTTATTTGAAAAAATTTTTCTTCAGCAGAGACACGGATACAAGGAGCTGTCCGTATCTTGGCCAGCATCGCCATATGAGTAGAAACAGATGAAATCAGTGATAGGAGAATGCTGTCTATTTGAAGGAAGTAAAGAGGAGAAATTGTTATTTTTGTTGACGTAGCACGTCTTAAAATGCCTTGAAGAAACTGCCCTTGGATAGCTCCTGTCTAGGAACGAAGGATGACTTTGTGTTTTATAAAAGTTATATTGAAAATTGAGAACCTCTATGTCTTTCTAATTGCGTATGCAAGCATTCAAGGACAAGTTAGAGCTATCAACAAGGTTCTACTGAAAGGAGACGTAGAATGGTTTGAAAGTTGTCACAGTTTTGCTCTTATTTCCGAGTGCTTTAGGGGGTTTACTAGACAACTGCGAGCAACCATATGGCTCAGGCCGACGCACCAACTTTTAAGAGCAGAGGACATGGAAACAATTTAGATGGAAAAAGTTTTCTCTTTATACTACTAATATTTACTCCGGAAGAAGAGCAGCGATAGCACCCACTCCAGGGATATTCGTCCAAGAACATAATATGGGACATTTCTATGAAGGTGTCTCTTCGCAAATGTCCCTTGGAATGGGTGTCTCTTCCAATCGTCATAAGCTTGAGGAATGTACCTATTCGAATTTCTACTCTTTGTCTATAAATAGAGGTGCGCTCCATCCGAGACTCTTTTGTGCTTTCTTCTTTTGCTTGAACTGGTGGGAAACAGAAGGACTTTTTTCCCACCTAGTATGACAAATATAGCAAACTTCAAATACACTCTACTCTTCACTTGGCTCACATGTAGCCTATTATGTGTTTGCGTTGCTCTTGATAATGGCTTGGCAAGAACTCCTCCTATGGGCTATGATACATGGAATGCTTACCATTGCAACTATGACGCAGCTACTCTTATGGGAACGGCAAAAGCAATGAAGGAAGCTGGAATGCTGGAGCTTGGGTATGAATATATTTATCCTGACGACTGCTGGCTAGCTCCTGAAAGAACTGCTGATGGAAAATTGCAACCAAATCCATATAAATTTCCATATGGCCTCAAGCCTGTCATTGATTATATTCATTCTCTTGGTTTCAAATTTGGAATTTATAACTGTGCTGGGACACGTACTTGTGCTGGTTTCCCAGGATGTTATGGTCACTATGACGAGTGTGCACAACAATTTGCTGAGTGGGGCGTCGACTATATCAAGTTTGATTGGTGCAACGTGCCTTTTGCTGATTATCCAGGTCTCAATCATAAAGAGGTCGCCAAAATTTTATATTCAGAGTTTCGAGATGCATTAAATAGAACTGGTAGACCTATTGTCTTTAGTATGTGCAATGGTTGGGACCCAGATGTGCGTCCATGGGAATGGGCTTCAGATGTATCCAACTTGTGGAGAACGACAATGGATATTGCAGACAACTATGATGTTATGAGAGACAGGTACGAGCAAAATATTTTACATGGAGACAAAGCAGGTCCCGGGCATTGGAACAATCCAGATATGCTTGAAGTTGGAAACGGAGGTATGACGACGACAGAATATATAACTCATTTTAGTCTTTGGTCAATTATGGCAGCCCCATTAGTCATTGGAACCAACGTCATCAATATGTCAGAAACCACCAAATATATCTTAACCAACAAGGAAGTCATCGACGTCAATCAAGATTCTCTAGGTATTCAAGGCTTCCGAGTGAAACATGACATTGCGCAAGATATCATAACCAAACCTCTCTCCGACGGTGACGTTGCGGTTGTATTGTTTAGTGCAAATGGAGGAGGAGTCATCAACACAACTATCGACGAGGTATTTATGGATCCGAGTTATCCCGCATATGTTCTGCGTGATCTTTGGTCTCATAACGAAACCACAGTACTTAAGAAAATTGCAGCCTACGTGGATGCACACGCAGTAGCTATGTATCGAATTCGTCCAGGAAAGCCTTCCGATGCACCACCCCATCATGTGATCTATTGGGATAGTAATCCAGCACTCGTGTCGTACGCGGAGAAAAACTTCACGGGTGGATTAAGAATTGAGAACTTAGGAGCTTCAGACATGCTGGACGTCCAAGTTGACCTTGAAGCACCATCGGACGTAGAAGTGACGCCTCTGACGAAAACCAAATTCCCAATCATTTATATGGACAGTGAAGAAGTCGTTGCGTGGAATTTCAAATTACCAAATAATACTTCTCCAGGTTCCAAATCAATTACGGCAGTTGTTTCTTTTACTTATCCATATAGTTCGAGTAGAGAAAGGATTTCTCATTCTTATGGGAGCTCCTTAACAGTTCCTGACCTTGAAGCACTTGGAAAGGATGGTGTTTGCAGTTGCTCTAGTTCTTGATAAAGTGTCTCTTTTTGTGTTTTGTTTTATTGCTCTGATTTCATTCCATGTATTCTAAATCCTGCCTGTTTCATTAACCCCTTAAAAAACCGAAAAGCTCACAGCTCAGCGTAGCTAGAACAATGAAAAATTAGTATTATGAATCCAAGTTGCTAAAACAGATGATAGCCTTATAAGGTTTTCTCGTGTAACTATGAAGAATTCCTGAGGACTGTTCTCACATTTCTTCTTCTTCTTCTAATACTCCCCGCGGGTAAACGCAGATTTTTTAATCTCTCGTTCCCAATGTCGTTCTATCAGCCATCCATTTCTGAAGCCGACTTGTCCTTTTTTGACAGAAACTTTGAGGATGCTTTCGAATGTATCATACATCCAGTGAAGTTGTCAGATGTTTCGGAGGAGCTTCATGGTTTGTCCATTTTGGAATCTTTTGCGAAAGACAACCAGTCGGTGATAAAGGCAAAGTTTCGAGGAGAGGATAGTCAAGAAATTATTTTAAAGTTATTGCGGTCAATGGAACGACGAAACCTCGTTACACCAGAGGCACGCGAAGAAGCGAAATTAAAGTTATTAGGTGCCGAACATTGTTGTTTCCCAGGCTATGGTCCTTTTTCCTGCGGCTCCAGTTATGAAACGGCGTTGGGCTATTGGACGCACAGTATACAAGGGTCTTCTTTCATCGTTGGGTATGCTACTTTGGAAAATATACAAGCGGAGCGCGCAGTTATAAGCTTAGTTCAACTTGCCGAGCCTGTTAATTTAGGCTCTTTAAACGGCTCGCTTTCGGAATATGTTGGATTGGTTTTGACCGGAAGTGACACTAGTCCGGTAGACTCTGCTCCAGAAGTTGCAAAAACTGTCGCTAGCCTGGTTGCAGATCCTGAATTTCGTGAAGAAAGTTTTGATTGTCCTACAGACGATGATTTAAGGACAGCTATCCATCGTTTTGTGGAGCGCCAGTGGAGACTGAAGAAAGAAAAGGAGAAGGATAGTTTCAAACCGTTAAGTCAGCAAATGCACCATGAGAACAATGATGCCACTTTCAATGAAACTATTGACATTATGAATGAAAAGATATACAGAAACTCCAGGTTGGGTCGCTATCATACGTCGCTACTTGGATATTGGAGTAGTATTTTGTTTCTTCATCCATTTGCTCTTGTCATCGCAGATCTTAAACGTCGTTTGCCGCATTATTTATCAGACTTTACATTTGAACTCAATCAGAGACGAGCTCAACAAAAATATTTGTTTGCTTGTATATTTCTGATATTTACTGCAACACTTCCAGCGATTGTTTTTGGCTATATTGTGGAAAGAACTACTCATGGACAGATTGGTGTGATTGAGTGCCTCTTTTCTCAAGGTGTATTGGGAATTGGCTTTGCGTTATTTAGTGGCCAACCTCTCATGGTGAATATGATTACGGGTCCCACAGTTGTTTATATTCAGGTACTTATGCGATGGTCAGAGAAGCTTGGTTTTGAGTTTCTTCCGTTCTACGCATGGACTGGAATATGGATGGGTATTTTTCTTATTTTAGCGGCCGTTCTAAATACGGCGACCCTTATTTCTTATCTGGGAAGGTTTACGGATGAAATATTTCAAACCTTTATTGGTTTCATTTTTATTCAATATTGGTTCACGGAATTTGTTCGCATTACGCATGATGGTTATACGCAAGTTTTATTGTTTTTATTTCTGTCTTTTTTGACTTTGATCTTGGCATTGTCATTTCGTTTTCTTCGAGGCAGCTATTTGTTGATACCTTCCATTCGGACTATATTTGGCGATATTGGGCCCTCTCTTGCTGTTTTAATTGTAACGGGTATAAGTTACGCATTTGATCCAGTCTTTGTTAGTCGGCTAAATATAAGAGGCTCTGTTGGTTACTCTACCACCAGTGGAAGGCCTTGGGTAGTCCCAGTTGGAGATATAGAGATAGGTTTTGTATTTCTAGCGGCTGTTACTGGATTCCTATTGTTTTTGGTGGTCTTCATTGACCAAAATGTTTGTACTTATATTGTAGAAAGACCAGAAAACAAACTGCGCAAGGGTACTTCATATAGTTGGAATATGGTAGTGGTAGGCATTTTGAATATCATTGCATCTATTCTAGGAATTCCCTGGATGTATGCAGGCCTTCCTCATTCTTTACTTCATGTTTATGCATTGGCAGATGTGGAAGAACAACAAGTCATGGGAAGAGTGAGCTATCGTATTGTCCATTCCAGAGAAGTTCGAATTGTTGGCTTGGTTTCCTACTTGTTTTCTTTTCTGATCATTCTAGCAAAGCCTGCGCTTGATCAACTTCCGATTGATGTGTTATATGGCTTTATTTTTTATATGGGTGTTGCATCGTTTCAAAGCAATGGTTTAGTAGAACGCCTTGTCCTATTGTTTACGCAACCTCAAAAATATCCTCCAAGCCATATTATTCGTCGTGTGCGACGACTTCATATTCACTTGTATACTTTGATCCAGCTTTTCTTGGTAATTCTGCTGTTCTTTGTTGCTGTGAATTTTTATCGGGGTTCGACAATGTTTAATACTGGGTTGATTTTCCCCTTTGTTTTATTTCTTTTTATTCCTTTCAAGTTTGAATTTTTATATCGACTTTTTCCTAAACAAGCGATAGCAGCGTTAGAGTCGGGTTCACTCTAGCATTGTAATGTAGTAAAGATAGAAACAAACTTACCAGTTGCATCACTTTGCAAGCCAGCTGCGTATATAGCGTCCGGAGTGACATGCAACAATTCGCAAGACCTATCCGCAAGACAGCGCCTGTATAATCAAGTCGCAGAACAAAACTGGTAAATTTTGCAAATAAAGGGATCATCATCGAGTTATTGTAATTTGCGTATTATTCAATACTCAACGTTTCAATATAGTACAAGTTCAAAAACACTCTGCAGCTTCTATATGCACTTCTGTTCTTGTGTTCTTGCGACAGTACATTCGCATCGATTTTGACAGGGAAAAAGAACCATTCTTTCTCACGGAACGAATTCACACGTAGCGTCATGAAGGCTACAATTGACGTTGTAGTCAAATTTTTACTGAATTGCGTTGTGCTCATTCATAAACACTGCACTGCCTAGCTGCATGTCAGATTGCTTACTCAAAGTGCAGAATTGTCTGTTTTGAAGGTAAAACAGATGGCATGTTTCATTGAAACACCTTTAATGAAATACAGCGAAGCCATACATGGTAAACGTGACCCAAGTTAATCATGCCGTTCATGAAAACACACCTGCTGCTTATTTACGAGCAAGAGCCTGTTCGTCTAAAGACTTTCCAAGGAGTAGTCCTGTGGTAGAAGGTAATGCAGGGGTATTGCCCAGTACATTTGGCTGCAGAGAGACGCTTGAAACTACTGAGTTATCAGCTCTTGTCAGCAGAAACCCTCTTGAAACTCTCGTTCCGGTTTTTTGCAGAGTGACTCTCACGCAAACTTCTTCGGTGATATCAGTGAAGCAGTGTCAGTAAAGGCTTCGACACAGGCCTTGCAACGAGACATATAACTTTGCACCAGTATAAGTATCCATAATTGCGAACAACTTCCAGTAGTTTCTTGTGTTAGCACAATAACTCAGCAGCAAAGGTTTTCTCTGCTTCTGTATCTCTAGGCCGGCCACAAGGTAGGAGTCTTCACTAACCTTGGCTCTTTACAACGGTGTTTGATACTTTTTTTGTAGAGTAGCCAAGTGCAAATAGCTCCGTTTTTGTGCTTTGCTGCTTGTATTGGGTCAAGTTACCGATTTTTATGTAGTGTTGTTGCCTAGTGATTTGAGTCAGTTGGATGACTCTCTATCCGTTATAACAGGCATGCAAACGTTTACTTGAAGCAGTAATGCATTTTGATGGGAAATATTATTCTAAACCTAGCCCAACCGCTTTTATGTGATCTCAGTACTTACGTTTTTGACAATACTTTCCCTAGTTTCGTGGTTGTTCGCTTTTCATGAGTTCAAACTTAACACTAAAGTTGCAACCAACAACTTGTTTATTTTGTATCACTAACAGGAAGATGCACGAGTTGAGTTTTCATGAATCATGTGTTGATGATTCTAAAATGACTCAATGTCATATACTTTTATCGAGTCCTTCAATACCCGACTCATGAGCGGCTGTGCCTCCAGGACCCACATCGTAGATAGCATGATAATGATGAAAACGATCTTCAGTAGTGATATTGTTTTTGTCTCCACTGTATTCCTGATGATATACTGCCAGCTTGGGGTAAAGTCTCACTACCAATCGACTCCAAGCTTTCATCAATGGTGTATCTCCATGAACTTGAACTCCTGGCATGAATGGACGATTGAAGGCTTCGTAAATGAATGCACCCAAAGGCCCTCCAATAAAAGGTCCACAAATAGGACCCCACCAGTAATTGTGGAAGCCAGGAAAGGCCATTTTACCCCAACCAAGAGAATATGCAGCAACTCTCGGACCAAAATCTCTGGCGGGATTAATAGCAAAACCTTCAAGAAAACCAAAGCCACCACCAACCATTGCAACTACATAGCCAATGAGTAACGCTTTCATTCCATTATGACTAAAAGAGTTGGGATTGAAAGGATCCGTAACTGCGAATATTCCATACAACAGAATACCAGTCTGATATATTTGTCCTATAAAGCCATCATAGTTGGTGAGATGTTCATTAACAGATGTAAAAAAAGACTCTGAACTGGTTACAGAGTCTTGTTTAGACACATGATTGCTGTCAAGATATGCAGTAAATATTGGAAAATACATGCTGTATACCGAATATGCACCGACAAAAGCACCCAGCCATTGTGCGATAATATATGGCACTACTTTCCACCAAGGAAATCCTCTAAATAATGCAAAACTTAGAGTAACCGCAGGATTAATATGACAACCAGAAACTCCACCGGTGCCATATATCGCAAAAGTGACAGCAAGGCCCCATGTTATACAAACTCCCCAATAGGCAGTTAAATAAGGACTAGGAGAAAAGAGCAAGGCCATACACGAACAACTATCACCTACTAAAATAAGCAAGTAGATTCCAATAAACTCCGAGATCAGTTCAGCAATGAACTGCAAGCGAGATGGTGTAAGTCCTATCTTTGACCAATCCACATGTAAATGTGCCGGCTTTATAGGAGCTACAGAAGGGCTAGGTTCCGCTGCATCAGCTTCTTGAGTAACCATGTATGAAGTTACGCTCAAATGAAAATATGAAATTCCGGCGTCTTTTTCGTCCCTTAACGTGGGTGGAAGAACGCTGATTGTCTATGCGACGCGAGGGATTATTGTTTCTCTCTGCTGTCCACCTCTGATCGATCCACCCCGTTTCTACGTAGAATGTGAAGAAATTGTCACCCTGGTAACTCTTTGACAATTACAGTTTGTGAGAGGTAAAGGGCATTGAAACACAAACCAATGAAGTCAAACACAACGAAATAGGTACGAATGAGTTAAACTATCCATCACCACTAACTTTGAAAGAAAGAGTCCAGAAACTGATCCATCCGGAAGATCGACGTATATATACAGTTGAATCTCTCGCAAGATTTATAACAATGTACGGCACGTTCAGCACAGAGAAATAGAAAGCAGCTAAACAATGTTCGTACAAGTACAAGATTGCTAGAAGAATACAAGTCAAATGATGCCATATTGCAAGACAATGTGTAGTAATACAAAGAGTATAGTCAGGGTGTACGGCCTATATTCATCTCAAGAGACCGTTTCAGAATTCTATCGCTTTGTAGAAAGCTGTTGAGTCGCAGTTCCTAGGGTCTTTTGTCTACATATTGCTATGAAATGCGAACGCTTCAATATTGTCGAAGCTGTATAACTTCAAGACGGAGCTACTCCAACTACAAACATAGAAAAGACGATAAAGCAGAGTTCAAAAAGGGTCTAAAACTCGTCGAGGCAAGTAGATTGAAGATAACAGAAAGTGTAGAGCCAAAACAATAAGAGCTGAAAGGAAATATATGGACATGCAGATGCTTGTCAAAAATGAAACAAGGTTCTTAAAACTCTGTACAGTCGAGGAGTTGCAGTACATGCTATGAGGCAGACAGTAAACTCTTTGAATCAACGCACGTTATCCACTGCCTAGGCGAATGCCTATGTATGAACTTTAATACTTTTTGTGCAATGAGCAACAGTTGTGAAAGAAATCGGACGATGTAGCTTTTCCTATTGAATGTGAACTACAGATAATAGTATGTCGATAATGTTAAAATTGCATATGCACCAGCAACGATCTCTAGAAAGCCGATTCGTTTCCTATGAAACGTATCCTATTAGCACAAATAGTTTTTATCAAGGCTACGTTTCCTGAAATTAGTCCGTTTCCGTTCATCACAAGGTCTTTATCACTCGGGGAGACCATTTTCATGACACACGTACTTTGCTTTATTTGCCAAATAAGCTTTCTCGTGCCACAAAGATACCCTTTCTTATGCACTATATTCATTTTCACACTCTGCAACTATTATGAAGATTCTTCAAACACAGGGACTCTCGTAGTCAAGCATAATAGTTCTCGTGCAACTTTAACCCCACGTAATATTGTGATTTACTGGGCAGTTTTCCACACCAAAACACATTGTTTACTTTGGAGCTTTACTCATGACACTGTTGCTTTCCTTTTCTAGGATCTCATTTTTTCCTGCGACCAGCTTTCTTTTTCCTTTATATAAGTTTCTTTTGGGAATGAATATCTTAGAATTCAAGGAAGTTCGAGTCTACGTTTCTGCATACTTTCTCCCCGACAAGCCGCTCTCTTCTTCCGGAAACTCTCTCTGTCCTATAGTGCTCGGCTTTTGCACGATGTTCTTTTTACATATTAACGCAAGATAGCTCCATTTAAACTTTGACAGCAATTTGTGTCGCTGGGGAGTATTCATCGTGCAACATTCCTCTTGTCTATCAACTCGCAGTAGTACTTCACCGCCATTAAAACATCCCGGGCTCTACCTGGCAAACTGCTAATTCCAGCCTCTAGAGGTATCCATGTTTCTTTGGATGGAACACACAGCCCTTAATCTTCCCATTGGATACACAATAGAATCTTTCCTCATTCATATAGAACCTTTGCCAAGTGGACGTGACAACAAGTGCATTCCAATACGAATTTCAGGCTCTAGTTCTATCTATGTATCTTTTGGTGCAGATTAGTTAACTAGAACCTGTCCTTATTCGCAATGAAGTATTCACTATGTCACGTAACTTTGCAATTGATTGATTCGGACTTCGGCATTCCTTGTCTTTCTCGCACTAAACACTATTATTGGCACAGAAAACGCCCCGATCATGATCATCCTTACCATATAATCCAGAAAGCTCCAAATGCTCTTTTTGTACCTAATACTAGATTTTCTTCAATGGAGAAAAAGATTGCAGACGTGCCTTTTAGGACATGACATAGAATGACTGTCGCAACTACTCCACTAGCTTTCCGTTGTCACTAAGCTTTGATTCCTCCATGACTATTGGACAGTTTCCTGTGACAAGATATGTATGATATCTATTCCTCTCTTACCTGTCTTCTTCCTTATGATGATCACTCAAAGGTTGCTTCCAACCAACCCAAACACTCCATGAGAAAAATTCTAGAATGTTTTTTGGAAAATGAAATTTGTTGATAGAGGCGGCCTTTTATAAGCATGTTCTTTTTTTGAGGCGGCAAAGTCCACCAATCAGAATTTCCGATATAGAAAAAAATGCACACTTTGACTCCTGATCTAGTCTATAAATACGCATCTTCTCATCTTTGGAATGAAGCATTTTGAATTATTTTATTTTGGTAGAAAGTCAGGAGAAAGGAAGTGTTTCGACAACAGCAGTGATGTCGCACGTATCTATCAACTAGAGGTGAAGGTGACTGCAAACCTTTCTGGAACGCATTGACAAAGTAAGTGTCCTACAACAATGGATACGGGTGCGAGTCAACTCATCGTTCTCTGTTCCGTCAAGGAATTTAATTTGCAGATGAATTCCTCGCTATCATCACCATCGTTGTCGCCAAGCATCACGGACAATATACAGTAGCATGAAAACTGCAGAAAGAAAAAGGAAGCGCTCTATCTCTGCTACTTTACAACTTTCCCCCAACGGACGTCGCGCAAGGCTTGACAAAGAGGTGCAAAAGTAAAACCGCTAAAAACTTTTTCGAAATACTTTTGGTCGTCTCTTCCAATTCAAAAAAGTCCCGTATACACAACTCTGCCTTGAAGTGTTCCATCATTGTCAAACCATTCCTCTTGTACTTTTTTCAGAGTTATTTCAAAGAAACGCAGAAACTCCTCGAAAAACGAACTTTCCAGAATTCTTCTATATTCATAAAAAAAACAATATGAAACTTCATGCTTTCGCTGAAACGTTCAAATCGAGTCTGCGTTCCTACCGAGACATGGAGATTGCAGCCTTGAAGGAGCAATCCACATTGTGGATTTGGAATAGTACAACTAGCTTTTAGTGGATAGAGAATTTGTTCTTACTGACGTTGATACATTGGCAGGCCACGTTGACATATGCGACGCAATAACGAGGATGACAGCATTTGTGTTTCACGAACTCATTATTTCTATTATCATTATTATTTCTGACGCACCAGTCATCCCGATCCTTCCCGCACAAGTTTCTGTGCCATCCCGACAGAAAGTTTCAAATGTCCGTTCTTTTCCTATTAGATCCTTTAAGGAAACGCTCATTTACTGAAATAGCCTAAAATAACTTCGACAAGTACGTACGGCCATACTAGTGGCACATGCGCCTGAACCCATTTCGAATTCAGAAGCTAAGCGCCCTCAGGCTTGGTTAGTACTGAGGTGAGGGATCACTCGGGAACCCCAAGTGCCGTACGTTTTTGCTATTTTTCTTTATAGGAAAGAAAAGTATCTGAGAAGAATTCAGGCAGAATTGAAAATTTTTCAAGTATTTCGCGAGTAATAATATGTGCTGAAATACTTTTCAACTACTAGAGGTTGTTTTTGCTTGACGCTGTTTAAAAACAACGGAATGATTCTTGTCCTGACCAGTCGATACGGTCAAGTGATGACTCGAAGAGGTATCCAATAACTTGTATTTTCCATCGTATAACAAGAGGCTTGTTGAAAAAAAAGCAGCGGATAACTTTTGTGCTGATTTTGCGTCGGGCTTAAGTTGCTCGCTTTCCTGCTGACCAAGAGGTTTCGAAACTAGCAGTCAACAGTGCAATACATTCCACTAGGAACTTGGAAGGATCGACTAGGGCCAGATGCGTGTTGTTTGGTTGCGGGGTTTCGTTGTTGTTCTTTGCCTGTATTCAGCTATTGGTTCCAGGTCCTCATAGGTACTTTCTGAAAGAGACAGTTCTTCAAAGATGAAAGGAATTTGCAATAACAGAGTCACAAACAGTTGTGTCAACTCTTTCATCGAATTGTGTGTCTTGGCGATTGCAATATGGAGTCAGCGTTGTGTAACTAGATAGAATATACACATAGAATATTTTGCGATGAAATAATAATGAAACAAAGAGTTCACATATGAGGTTTATTTCTCAGGTAACTTCTTATACCAGCAACAACTCTCAGTCGAATTGCTGGATCTTCGATACCCAGCCTTTCTAATACTGCAGTATCAACTCCCATCATGTCTTCCTCGATCATCACTTTAAGCATATCACTACATTCACGTGCTTCAGACTCCGTCAGGTTACAATATGTCTTCAAAAATTCCATCCAATCAAACTTGACTTGTCGTACTGAGCCAACTGAAGAAGAAACTGCCTTCATCTTTTTGCTTTTTCCTTGTGCTACTGCTCCAGCATCTTGCTTAGATTTCTCCGATGATAAAATTTTCAACGATTCTTGCAGGGAGTTTTCCAATAAAGTCCAGAGCAGCTTGAAGTGCTCCCACCATGCTCGACTATTACAAAAGAGTCTCTCAAGCTTATTATCTGGAGTACCGCCAAGAAACTCTGTCAAGCTCTGAGGAGAACAAATAACGAGTTGACAGCGAGAAGGAATAGTCAGCCACTCTCTATGAGAACCAACAAAAGACTGCGAAGAAAGTGAAAGATTTGTCAACTGTCCATTACCATCTTCGTAATGAACTCCACTATCCAATATCCAACTCTGATTATTCTTTAAACGACTACGGACATCAGCGGTATATCTGTTACTAACAATCAGCTGAATTACCGTGACATTGCCTTCCTCTAAATCTAGCTGTGAAGACACTGGAGATAGGAAGCTGGCAACTTCCTCCTTAATTATATCATGGCTTATAGTGCAACTTGAATCATCATAACATTTCATTGAAATACCTATCAAGTAGGTCTTTTGTTTCTGTAAAGGGTTTGATATTTGTTCCGAGGATGGTTCTCCCTCACAAGTAATCGAAGAACTCTGCATGACATCAGATATTCGAATAAGAACCCCAGGCCCATAAGAGTTTTCCTCTTCACGCAAATAAATTCCGTCTCTTGACAAATAATGCTCATAGAATAGTTTCCAAGCATTGGACAAGTCAGCATTATCAACTGAATCGCCAGCTGCTGTGCAAAATGCAGGAACATTCTTCACCTCAAGTTCCATATTTGAAATGCTGTTGCATTCAACAGATCGCATCGATATATTTTCAGCTAAAGTACGACGAAAGATGCTCAATTCTCCCATGCGCTTACAACAACTCAATCGAACATATAAAATAAGACAAAACACAATTTCAAAACGAGATCTTCCACTACAATTGGAGTATCTGTTATTGATGGATGCGAATAAATTCCAAATAAAACGAAAACAAGGATACTTCCAATATTCTTCTCCAATATATCTCAACACAATTTTTGGAAATATCAATTTGAAGATGCGATGGGACGTCACTATCGGACCGTCTGGTATATCCAATTCTTCTCCTGCGAAATTTACTCGATAAAACCCAAATCGACGCGCACTATCCAAGACATAAATCGGGTCTGGAAACAAAGTTGAATCCTTATTAAAGGTCTCTGTTTCAAGAATGGGAAGTTCCCAAACACTTGCAAGTAACAAGGCACAAAATTTTGTGACTCCTCTTGGTGTCATATCAACGGGAGTTACAATAAGAGATGGATCCGCAAGTATTCTCTCCATTCTTTCCTTCATTTCGTCCCGTGAAAGATTCGAAAACTCCTTGGATTCCGTACATAAATTTGTCAATTCTCGTACAACATGAACAACATGAGCAGGAATACCTGCGGTATAATCATGGATCATTTCAAAAAACCAATTAATACCTTCACAATTACTGGGAAAAAGGAATTTTAGAATAGAAATGTTACCATAGGTTGTTCCCCGTACAAACGATTCGATATCCTTCTTCGAAAAAGGATCCAAGTCAATCAATTCTACAAACATGGGGACGAGAGCATATAAATCGTCAGGCTCGACTATACACTTGGGAATTCCTGCAACCAGGCATATGACAAATCGCTGACTGACAAAATAATCGAGACTCTTAAAAAAACAACGAAGGGGGTTGGGTCTACCGGTAAGTTTATCAATTTCCCACAAATCAGCAAAACTACGTAATTTATCGTCTTTCAGAACTCCATTCTCGTCTATAAAGAGAAAGAGATATCGTTTGTTGGTGGCATGGAATATATTCTCTAGCCAACCACCACAACTATTCTTCGAAAGTAACTCTGAACAGTTCGGATACTGACAGGCGACTTCCTTGATTATCCACTTCTCAAGTGTTTCCTCAAAGCACTTTCCACGAGGACACCGTCTAAGATCCAGTGAAACATAGAGGGTTTCGTTTATCAAAGCCTCCATAGCAAGCTCTCCAACGTTTGACCCTGAACGGACACCTGGTAACCAACCTATTTTGTTCACGAAATAATCCCTATACAATAACAGAAGTTGTCTGAACTGTTCGCCCAAGGTAGTTTTGCCAATTCCACAACACTGAGTTGCAAAGGAAACGTAAGGGTGGACAACATGGTCCGAGTGCTCTTGTCCATTAGGGATGATGTATGATTCACGAAAATTCTCCAGTATTTGAAGAACCGGCAGAGGTCTATTGACAAGGGGGAACTTCAACTTTTTATCTTGAACTGTTTCAGCTACCCCTGAGGTACCTGAAGAAGCTTCTGCAGACATTGAATCTGCTTGGTTCCCCGGATATATGGTACAAAGCAAACGTCGCGACCTTCTACAGTTCCACTTGAAGGGCAAAGTACTAGTTTTCAAGGTAGAGACAAAAGCGCTTTTGGTTCCACGTGGAACCTGCGCTTCAGCCTTTTTTCCAGTAGGCATCGAATTAGGAATCATACAAAAACCAAACATAGCAAAGTTTTTCATATCTGCGAAAAATGCTCTTCAGTATATGAATATCCGACAAAAAAAACAACCGATAACAAACGCGAACGGACAACGACGAAAGTAGAAAATAAAGGCACACGGGACAATCTTCAATGGCGAATCGAAGTTGATCCACATGGATAAACCTCTGCATTCTCATTACAGTTATCCAAGTGACATATTGTTTTTGTAGAATCAATATGCAAATATCTATTATGTGTCCTTGGCAAAACTTGTAATATTTATAGGTACTGGCCGTGCTCCTTCAAAGCAACAGTCAATTTTTGGTCATAAAGTCCTCCCCTTGAGTCAGCGCATGTTATTAGCTAAGCAATGGCATTTTGAACGATACCACAGCAAAAAGGAAAGGGAAATAGTTGTTACAAGAATAAAGTGGCACCAAAATAAAGGCTTTGGGAATATACTTGACGATCAGAATATTGAATGAATCCAAGTTCATCCTCAACTGGAAAGCCAACTTCTGGAAGAGCTGCTTGGTAGATGTCTTGAAATAAGACGGAATTGCACGTTTTAAAAGCTTATTTTACCTCTTACGATGAGTTTTTCTTGTACAAAGACGACTATCACTATGTTTCGGTCACTTCCTTTCAGATGTGGTATTTTTCAACCAAGACCTTTGAGTGTTGTCTCTTCTTAGTTTGTTAAGAAGCTGAGAATGAACACTTTGCTCTCCAACTGTATGTTACGTACCATTCAATCAAGTTACATGGGAAATTATTGGGATATGACCTTTGTTCATAATCTATCGTACCCTCTCAACTTGTCTATCTTTCAAAATTTTGATGCTCTTCTCGCAGCGATTTCTATGGCTCTCTTTGTTACGTACTCTTAGTCAATCATTTGGCTGAAAGGATGACCTAAAGACTCTATCTATTTGAGGTGATTAGTAATGTAAATGGAACGATAATCCCGCTAGCCATTTGTGATGCTCTTGACAAACCCTCTTTGACAATTTGTCTATGTCTCTCTTAACGTGTTCATTTGATCAACTTAGTCTCGGCATAATCGGCATACGAATATATACATATGAGATTATGACTTCATGCAAATAATGTGTTTGTTCCTTATGAGAACGATGCTCATTGCAAAAGAACAACAAATCTAAAATAACATAAACTCAAAATTTATTTCTACGCTTGTCAGAACGTTGCCGTAGCTTTACAACTATTCTATAAGTTCGGCGATATTCATTTATACAAGACTTGATATGCGCAGGATAGTCCTCAAAAGTAATCAGTTCCACAAATGCTGGAACGTTGCCTCCTTCTGCTTCCTCTCTGGTCAAGCAAGTCACATAAAAAACGCGTATGCGGTCCCTGTAAGATACACCATGACGGTCTGTTACCTGAAAAAGTCCACTATTTTTCCTTCCTCGTTAAAAGAAGGGGTAACATACAAAGACTCATCAAAGAATGATTTTAATAATAAAGCAAGTTGACAAGACTCAGAACTAAACAACAGCTCCAATTGAGTCGGGTTCTTGTTGCGATGAGGGACCAATGAGACGGCAACCTTGAAAAGGTACAATGTCCATCCACTGCTACTGATATCAACATAGGCATAATCGAATTTGGCATGATTCTTGCAAAGTCTAATCCAACAACCATTCATAATCTTCTTCAGAGGTGGATCGAAACGCTTTCCATCGAACCTCAAAAATTTGTTGGTTGTAAACTGAATCCTTCCAATGTGGCCTCGCGAATGAAGTTCAATCATTGGACACTCAGTAAGACACCAAAGGAAAAACTGATCATCAAAACGACCACCTTCACCATGTCTTTGAGCGCGTTCAAGCATCTTGGACAGCTTAACTTGACCAAATGGAGTAGAACAAAACTCTGAAAAAGTTTTCAAAAGGATATCACGGGCGATACTGTTACAAAAGCGTAAATAAAAGCGATTCGCAGTTATCACAAGACCTCGGTCAAGATAACCACCTCTACATGTAATTCTTCTTGGAGTTCTTTTGCTAAGAAACAACTCATAAAGCATATCAACAAATTCCTCTTTAAAAAATTCGTCATTCAACGAATGGACATATTGATTATGCTTCCTTTTCATTTCATAAGCAGTTTTCCTATAAAATTTATCAGCCAATTGCTCGAAACTAAAGTGAGGAAGTATTCTTGTCATTTTCACCAGTTCCGCAATAAGGCTCGGAACCAAGCCGCTCAACTCCATCAATTTTGAACAATTTTCTTTTAAAACTAAGGGATAGTCATCCAATTTTTGCCATGTTGCAAACTCCCTCATGCTCAAAGGTTCGACGTAATGAATAGAACTATAATGTCTACTGAACGGAACGTCTATAAAGTCCGGATGCTGTGAGCCACCGAAAATAAATTGACGATTAATCTATCAAAACTTAGCGATCCGAAGAAAAGGATAGACTGCTCTTACACGATACGTCCATGGGTTTGCAAAAAATTGAAAATAGGAAGGCCAACTATTTACTTTATCGCCGAACTGCTGCCATAGTGTGTGATGCTCATCTACAATAATAAATTTTCGGTGATCCATATACATGAAATTTTCTCGAACTTCTTCACAGAGCTCGAGACTGTCCTTTTGAAGTGCCAAATAAATGGCAACCTTCATTGGGACACCGTTTAAAAAATCAAAGCGATGTCTCCAGGACCAGAAAGTATCCAAGTTATCCAAAATCCTTGCATTCATAAACAGCAACATTGCTGCGTATTTACGAGCAACTGTCTGCTCATCAGGTAAACCCTCAAGCAGAAATGTCGTGTTCGCAAAATACTGCACTGAGATAAGGAAATGCCGCGCAAAAACAGCAATTAGATAAAGGTAAACGCTGGTGCCCAGTCCACTCGGTGCATAGACAACCTTAAAGTTAGAACGACGGTCTTCGATATTGGGATCGAAGCCATCCAGCAGTTTATTCCACAGTCTTATCAGATCTAGTCTCAAAAAAACCCTGGAAATTCCAGTTCCAGAATTCTCAAGAGGAAAAGCTTCGCCGAACTTTCTTGGAACAAGCAACCGAGAAGCATCCGCAAGCGATAAAAATTCAATGGAAAATTCTTCATTCGCAACTTTGACTTTCTCCCCCAACAAATCTGTGATATTTGTTTCCGAGCACTCTTCTGAGAGGTTCGGCACGTGTTCCAACCAACTGTTGGCATATCTTTCGTCTATCTTCATGATACCTGGTGTAAAAATTGTGTGCCACTCGATGAACATATTTGAAGCTTCCTCTTGGTCAGAACAGTTTTCTGAAACCGAACCATGTTCAAGACCATAAGAGTCACTTTCTTCCGAGGAGGCAATGGCGCCCATACTTGGACAGAAACCACCACAAATCAATTTGTCGCCAGCAGTAGAAGATGAGAGGACCGTTTCACTTGGGAACTTCCGTTTCCATTCTGTTCTCACATGGACTCTTTAGTCTCCGTATGTTTCATTTCTAGAAATAGAAAAAATTGAGTTTACTGCCATTTGACAGATTTGTCAAATCTTGTGGAATTTTAATTCGCAACTCCACATGGTATGACGCCTGGCAAAAGTCGGTCCTATCAGTACGTAGAGGTTCTTTCTTATAGTCAAGACTGAATACAGCTTTCTTGACTTGAATACAGGAAAATACAAAAGGGCTAATTTTGTTTTGAGTATTACTCTATACTCCTCTCCGTTTGGTTCTCGACTGATGGTTGAAGGAAAACTTCAGTACGTTGCATTACTTTGTCCTACTTTGCAAAGTATTCTTGACATCTTTTTGTTACTGCCAGGAGATTGGAGTTATTCGTGCATCCCTATTTGTTCCATTTCCTTGAATAGAGAACAATATGGTTAAAGAAAGGTGATGAAGAGGCTGATAAACTTGGAAATTGTATAGTCTTCATAGGAATTTCCCAGAGAATGAAACTGTTCATTCCTTGCTTGGATGTTTAGAGACTTGGACGCGCAAGAAAAAAAGGAGTCAACAGTCAAGATCTTAGAAATACCGACTATCAATAAGCCAAAAATAAAGTCCCGGCAGCAAATGGTTTTGTAAATAGCAAAGGTCTCTTCAAAAGATAGAAGCTTGGACTGAAATGTAAACATTGTTTCTAAGAAGAAGTTACATTACTGGGCAGCCATAGTAAGCTTGATGACCATTTGTTTATGCTACTGGTTCCAATTTGACACGATACGGCCTTGATGCATCAGTAGTTGGAAAAAACCCAATATTTATGAACTGGAGGGGATGAGCCGTGGTAATCGATTGTCCTCGTCGCCAGCCTGCAACTCTACCAAAAGCTAAAAGCATAAATACTGAAAGATGACCAAAATAGCCGTTTTTGATGATGACTAAGGTTAGTTGGGTAGGCAGGACAATGGAGTAGTCAAATTTACAAAGTATTCCTACATCTAAGAGTATTGTGTAAAGTTGTTTTTACTCAAAAGCTCGCATCCAAGTTTTCCTCAAACTTGAATCTGACACGCTACCTACTGTAGAGAATTGCGAGATTGTACTAGTTGGAGATAGTTTTTGAAGTGATAAATCTTATTGTTGCTAGTCGTTTTACAGCGAAATGAACTAGAAAGCAACTATGATGGATAAAGCCAGGTGTTAGTAACCCTGAGAGAGAGGGAGAGAGAGTGAATACAAGGCAAAGGAATATCAGCATTTAACTGGACCTAGTTGTAATCTACCTAGCATGTCAGAAGAATTGCAGACGTAATCTTTGGACTTTTTTGGTGATTGAGACAGCTTATGGATCAACCAGTTCACAAGTAGCCTTTGAGCGTAAACAGTGTTGTTTCGACTTCCTCAGCACGTATCGATAGTACTACCTGTTTTCAACGTAAGCGGTTCTTGTCTGGTTTGTTCTTCTTTTGTTTTGTATCTTGATACAAACTGCCTTTGGATACAAGAAGTTTTGAAGCATCTTTAGGCTTACCAGAGTTTTTTACGTTTTCAGTACCATATTTTCTTGTTTCTTGTACCTAGTCAAAACTCTGCGATGGGGGATATTTTAAAGGAGCGCAAAGGAGTCATCTTTGAACTATGATGCCCTCAATTTTCTTTTCCATATCGGCTTGACCAGAAGTCACGGAAAGACATTTTGACGCAAACTGGTCAAATTCTTCCAACGGTACTAGTTTATATAAGACAATGGATCAGTTACTGCCGATGATGAGTTGCTTGGAAAGAAAGCTCGTTCTCCTCAGAGTTCGAGCCGAAACAGAATATGGGTCTATACTAGTACATGACAGTAATTAGTAAGAAAAGATGCTTCAGAATGTGACTCATTCGGACTCTCTTCATTTGCACAGGAAGTATGTGATGAGAATGAAATGGCACCCTGGCGACACTAAAGTAACAAATAGACACAGAAAAACAATATTCGCTATTCCAGCAATAAACATAAAACTTGCGCGACTTGTTGGTAAAAGCAAACAGTTTAGCTTGAATGTCACCTTTTGTTCTTGAGTTTTAATAAGGGTCTTATTCTTCTTCGCTCGGTCCAAAGTCGAGTTCTCCTGTCGCCTAAAAATAAACATTCTCAACTGTGCTCTACTTTTCTCCAGGTGAATATGTAACTACGACTAGGTAGTTCCTCGTGCTAAAAGAATGACAAACTAGAGGTTGGTGCTTGTTGGAAAACTGCAAGCTGCACAATCCAAAATCTCACTACTTCTACTCCGTGAATACTTTTCCCATAGTTTGTCAGAAAAGTCTTTAGACGACTAGAGGTGTTAGTTCACGAGACTTTGCTGAGCTGGGGTAATTTTGAGTCCACTAATAGGGCACTCCACAAAAAAAAATTCAAAGACCTTTGCGTATTTCTTCAAAATATACAATTTCCATGGTTGTTATAGTTTGTGTATATAAACTTGGAGTGAGAGCACAGAAACAACATCTTACCAGCAGTTGTGCGTAATAGAGAGAAAGTGAATCCTGAACAGATTATTTCCAATGGCCAGTCTGCAACCGCGAAGAGATAATGCAGACTCAGCAGTTTTGTAGTTGCTTTGTGCTTTGTCAAGCTTGTCTCAGTAATGAAAAGCGACACTCCTAGTTAAATACATGGCGTTTTTGATCCATATAAGTATAGTTCAAGTCATTCTCACTAGTACTCGGAACAAGTAGTCGATAGTTTTCTACTTGATTTTCCAGTGAGAAGTTTGCAAAGGAAAAGGCAAAAGCAGTAGGCATTTTTAATACTGGAAGTGTCACATGTACAAATGAGACTTTTGACGAAAGCGTTTCACTGTTTGAGAAAACAACCTAGGTGACTGCTTTCCATATACTCAACTTTGCAACGAATACTTTTGCTTCATTGCTGTCACGGCAGAGTTACAACCTTTTCCAACTTTCCGCTGAAAGTCAGTACGAGTTTATTCGAACAGACTATTTCAATTTGAAAGTTCCTTCGCTGTGCCCTCTCCACAGACAACAAAGTGAAGACTGTTGGGCACCATACTCGGTTGCCTCTTCTGTCACCAAAGCTTCTTTGCAGTAGGAACTTCGAGCTAGGCGAAAACGAGATTGGGTACGCCATTGTCGTTTTGAAATAACTTATCAATAATATTGCACTCGTACAACTCACTCTACCAAAGCACGTTGTACTCAGTAACTGGTTGTTTTGCCTATAGCGTAAAATGTATGTCTTTTGCACTTGTTGCCATGAAAAAAAAACAAAAGACGTCTGTCCATGTCCACGTTCTTATCACTCTGTCATAGCAAAACCTCGCTCGATTGGTTCGGTTTCACTGTAGGTTTCCCTGAGCACTTACAGCACTAGCAACCCAAGAAGGAAACGAGAAGATGCAAGCCAAGTCGTCCTTGTATTACTCTTTTTCCAAAATACACTTGAACTATCAATCGACATAAAGCCTGAACGATTGCAAGAAGGCTTGGTAGCCTTGTTATACCGGAGCTAACTCGCAGGAGACAACGACACGACCGGCTGGCTATGCAAAAGACGAACCAGCGGTTGTTGCGTTCCCAGTGTCACGCATGTTTACTCTTTATCGAATGGCATTCCGTCTTTTGCCCTAGTTATTCTCGTTTTGTGTCGCCCGAGCGCATAGACATGCCGTCTTGGTAGCGCAACCCCTTGTCACTCTCTACCGACAGACAAAGGGGTAACTTGACACTCTAGGTTTCCTTTCCATTGTCAGTCTAGATAAAAAACAAAGCAGAGTCCAAAGAGTTTAGAACCCTTTTGTTTCTTCTATTGGCACTGGCAACCAAAGTGTTCTGCACCAAATGGTTCCAACCGATTGAGTGTGGTGGAAAGTTGACGTCTGCTTTGCCACCTCTTTTGGTGTCTTTCGTGCGTTTTGCCTTTTCGAAGCTCAAAGTCTATTTACTTCCTGCATGTTTTAGAGGATTCTCCAGATATTGTTTGTATTAGTCTTATTATATGCTTCCTGGTGCGTGAATGGCTCTATTGACGGCAGGGTTGTCATTTTCTTGCCAATCTCCACCGCTTCAACTGCCAAATTGTGTGCGTGTATATACATATATTCGTAGATTCGTGGTGTAAAAAGAAGAGTGCAATAGTTGAAAAGTAAGAGCAGATTACTAAGGTACCTGTAGAGAAGAACTTGAGAAGTGGTCATGTCCTTTTACATGTTTACCTTTAATAGCTGTTTTTGCTTGTAGAGATTGCAAGTTTAGTGTAGTTGAAAAGGTATGCAAGTATCATTCAGTGCCTTTAAGAGCGTGTGAGTGTACTTGGAACTTTTCAAGTTGAATAGGTACACTTGGTTGACGAAAGTATATGGAAAAATTACAGCCTTATTAAGCCAAAAGAATTTACAAAATTAGACAAGTAAACTTGAAATTTTCCTTACTACTATCTCCAGCGCAGCACACGTATCGGCTTGTCGCGTTGCAAACTCAACTATCGATGACGCCGTAACTTTTTTTGCGAGTTGTGCTTCTTTCGGATCACTGTCCATGGTAAAGCTGCTGGTAAGGATCAAATTGCTATGGAGTTTTGAACCTTATTATTCTTGTTGCTTCCACTTCATCAATTTCATCATCTCCAGAACAAGAAGGATTCCATAATTCATCTGTGATGGATCAGCCGATAAGCTGAGTGCTGCCCCGCTTGCTTAGTTGGACCTTTCAAAGTGGAAAGATTCCAAGCTTACTGAACACATCTCTTCTAGTCTAGGTATCGAAAAGAGGAAATTGGAGCTTCATGAACAATTATCCAGGCATCAGTCTCATTGTGTACCTTTTTGAAACTGTTGAATGCAATTATTACCAATCGTATCTGCAAAGCGGTCGAAGCTCATAATATTTTAGTGCGAGAGCGAGCTAGCTTGCTTACTCGTGAGGATTGTGCTGCACACGTCTTCGCTTCGGTGGAGTGTATCCACCAACAATAGAGCAAGAAGTTGCTCCCTACTTATGCATGTTTCATTGATTTACGGAAGGCTTTTGATCGAGTTCCCCCTGAAGCCTTGTTTCGTAAACTGGAGAGTTTAGCTATTGAAGTTGGATGTTTGGAATTTTATTGTGGGTTTTATCATAGTTCGTTGACACAAATATCTCCACGGATATCAGAAACACTCTCATTTGTCTTTTCTTTTTGTAGAGGTGTACGTTAAGGTGATCCTTCTTCTTCCGTTGTTGTTCGATCTGTTTATCAATCATCAATGGCAGTGGTACAGAGAATCAATTAACTGGATTGAGGTTTTCCGATTGTGTGGTATTTTTAGCGCCTAGCTGGATTGTCTGGAAGCCTCCGTGCGCAAGGTAAGTGAGCTTTGACTGAATTTGAAATGAAAATCGGTAAGCCAAACACCGTTTTGCCGTTATCCATGGATGTATAGATAAGGTAAGTAGGAGGCAGTGGCAGTTGCAAGGCAAAGACATACCTGTGTTCGAAAATTATCGTCATTTGGGTATTGATTTGAATACTAGCTTGTCGGCAAAAGGATTTATTTTGCAACGTCAAATCCAGCGTTATGCGCAATGACTGTAGATGGCAACTCGAATTTTGCGCAATAGTGGAATTCCGATGGATCTCCGCCTATGTGTTGTCCAGAGTTGTTTGCTAGCCTGTTTAGTCTGGGCTCTGAGTAGTGGGGTATGCATCAACTACATGCCAGACGTATGAGTTTGGTATTGACTCAAACTTTGCGAATGGTGGTAGGAGTACATACGAAACACGCAGGAGTGAGTATTCCTGCTTTTTATACCGAACTGGGTATACCCAGTGTGGAATCACTTATAGCAGGACGCCGAGCACGTTTATGGGCCAAAAGTCCTGCTATGCGTACATGGATTAGCCACTTGTGTCAATGGATACCTACATTTGGGGAAGGAACATGGGTGGAAAACATCAAAGCATGGTTGTTGAGGAGATTGGGTAGCTCGGCGATAGGGGAGATTGAGATGTCTCCTCGTGGTTCCGAGACATTGCAACCAGCAGTGCAACAGGTTATCCATCACAAATGGCTAACTACTGGCAAAATGACTCAATCCCATACATGGCAAGAGTATTGTCAGTATGCATTACAAGGCGGTAGTGCATTGTTGTGTGATAGCTCCCTCCACTTTCCTGAGTATAGCAAAGGTCTTCAATGGCTAATGCGTATGCGTGTTGGCGGTTGTAGTTCCTGCTCGCGGCTCGCCAGAATAGGTATATTGGATGAATAATGGAAAGTTTGGCCAATGTACCTGAAACGTTGAGTCATTTACAACAAAAAGGGTCCGTTACTCTCATGCTCAGCCGAATCGCAGCTGCACACCGAAGAAATCAATCAATTGCCAACAAGTACAGTTGATTGCAATCTTAACGGGACCAAGGGCACTATGGCCTGTTAAAAAAGACATATGTAAACGTAAACTAAACAAATGCAAGTATGTAAAAAAATAACCATTCCTTGACAAGTTTTAGTTAGGAAACCACAAAATCATTCAACAATCCTATAAAGTATCAAGCCTAAGAGAATGCAGCATTGAATTGATGAAGAAATGTCAACAATAGCAATTCTTTTAGCGATTTCAAAGAAGAAAGTAGAGCTGTCTGGAAACAACTGCCTCCGTTTGCTAGTCCCATTTCAACCATCGTACCTCTGTCGACTGCTTTGACTGTCGCACATTGAGAGTTAGGACAAAAACGAGGTACAAAGAAGGAACGATATCCAACGTATAAAAGGCACATAACGCTGATGAGGTAAATGCAAGTTGCTAAAAAGCTCCAAGATAAAAACGCAGCCTACTGTGTCAAGTCACTCCTGCATAGACAAAGAATTGTACAATCGAACTTGGCATCGTGCTTAAACTGCAACCACTTATATCGATCTACGACTGTGCCGGGCTTAGAACACTTACTGTTGTCGAAGCAATTTCACGTTATATCAAGCTGCTACGCTGCATCCTTGAGTAGTCTACTCGCAATAAAGAAGCGCTATAAACGACAGCAGAGCAATTGTAACGCATACAAATGACAAAAAGCCCTGATAATGGCAATATTTTGAGCTATTTATTACAATGGATTGCAACTGTCAAGGAATAGATGTTTCCGCGTGCAATTTATCACTCGTCTTATGCTGTTTTGTCCAAGGATCCACTTGTCCAGCACTGGACATTAACACAGGAAAACCGTATAAACGAAACTCTTTTCGTTGCATAAAAAAACATAAAAAGGAACAAAAATGTACTGCATGACAAAGAGGCCGAACGTATTCACTACCGTAGAGATATTGTAATGAACTGAAGAGACAAAAACCATGCATAGTCACAATCCTCTTGGCGATTTACAAGGACAGATTAGAACTGTCTAGGAATAACTGCTTCCTCGTGCAATTCACGATTCAACCAATATTTTTTGTCCAATGCTCAATTTGTCACGCAATTAGAAATAAGGTAAGAATAAAAATATGAAAACGTGACACGTCTCAAGTTATAAAAAATACAAAAGAATACAATGTAACTGCAAGTAGTTTAAAACGTAAAGAAGCAGGTACTATGCAATGCAGCAATTATAAATCAATCAACGGTGGTGCCGTCGAATTTATCAATGTTGTACTACCCAACTGGCTTACCCGCAATAGATTAAATCTACCCACGATTGTGTTGGGCCACAGTAGATTTACTACCACCAGAGTACTTTTTTTGTTATACCAAGGCTGCTTCACTGTTTGAGTCTTCGAGTTGTAACAAAGAGGCTCACTGATTACATGCCATTGCAGAAATTGTACTGCGATGAAATTAAAAATGGCCTCAGAAAAGGCAATCCTTTTGAGCAAAAAGCATAAGGAAAATGGTAAAAGGCACTGAGAACCAGTCCAATCTTGCAGAGAATAATGGTGCTATAACCATATTGAGAATCGTTTGGCAACCGAACTAGCTTAAACTGCAATGACTTGCATAGATCCACGAAGTTGTTAAAAAAGGAAGATTTACGATTGTCAAACCTTGGTTACTCCATTGTTTTCCAGAATTTTGACTTGTAATAAGGAGGCGTAAGTTTTCCAAGACACTAGAGGCATTGTAATGCATCGAAACGACAAAAAGAATCCTCCATACTAAAAATCCACTTAGGCAATTCGGACAATTTATTAGAATTGTTCAGATAGAGACAACTGCCTTCTTGTGCAAGCAACGATTCTACGTTGATTTTTTGTTCTTTGCTTTTATGGTAAAATTAAATTATCGAAACGCCATCCTGCTCAAATTGTAAAAACAAAAGGAGGTAGAATAAACTCGAACTGTTAAAAGGCATAACAAAAATGGTTCATTGAACTGTACTAGTTCAGTTATGCATAAACTAAAAGCAGTATCTTCTCAAACGACATCTTTGGAACAAACCAATTAACACTGCAGTACCCAGTATAAAGTTACGACGAAGTTGGTCAAGGAATACAAAGCACTGTTAAGGTACAATTTTCAATATATCAAGTTTGTTACCTTGCACTTCAGAGCGGTCGAATCGTGGCTAGGAGGCATAATGAATACATGACACTACAGGTTCTGTAACACATTCGTAAGACCGAAAACAAAGATAATGGCAATCACAGTGATTTGCAACAATGGAATTGAACTGTTTAGAAACAACTGATTCCTCGTCCAAGTCACGAAACAGCCAATGCTTTTTGTGACAACTGATCCTCTAGTCAGCCATTTAGAACTAACGTAATAATAAAGTTAAAAAAGCTTATCTCTATAGTTTATAAAACACAAGAGAAGGAAAAGTGTAGATACAAAATTTACAGAGACATTAAGAAATAGTTACCATGCACTGAGTCAATCCCATAAAGCATAGGTTGCTTACTGTACGATCAAATCCAGAATCAGTGGGCATCCAAGCGAGCTAAAACTGCAATAGGTTGCAGCGATCCACGACGATGTTGGTCGTAAAATTTTTACAATAATCGAAACATACTTTAAGTCATATCAAGGCTGGTCCAACGTTTCAAATTCATCGACTTGTAACAAAGAGGCTTCATAAAAACATGCCACTACACATGGCTTTTACATGCAGTAAAAGTACGAAAAAGCATGATCAATGGCTATCCACCAAGCAAAAACACGTATAGTACAAGGTACTGCACTAGTTCAATTGTGCATTAACCAACAGTAGTACCATCAAAAATTTCTTTATTGCAATCCTCTCCGCTATTTACAACGATGGATCAGAACTGCGAAGGAATAACTGATTCCTTGTATGCAATGCTCCACATGTCACGCATTCTGAATCAAGGTAGGCATTAATTATGAGAACCTTATTTTCTATAGTATATAATACACAAAAAAGGGAGATAGTTTGACCACAAATTGGTTAGAGGCATGAAGAAAAAAAATGCAATGCACTGCGTCAATCCAATGAAGACAGATGAATAATTGTACAATCGAATCGAGCATCCATGGGCATCAAAACGAGCCAACACAGCAACAGCTCGTATCAATCTAATGCGCTGTTGGGCAAAGAAGTTGCGATGGCCAAAGTACATCTTCGTCTAGTTCAAGGTAGCTTCATTATTTCAGAGTCTCCGACTTGTAGTAAAGAGATTTATGATGACATGCCACCACAGATATTGTACTACACTAAAATTAAAGGGAAAACATAAAAATGACGACGATCCTTTCAGCAGAAAACCATTACTCAAAAGGCATTCATGGCACTGCAGCAACCCAGTCATGAATGAACCAAGAGTGGTATCATCAAATTGAGAATCATTGGGCAACCGAACGGGCTTTGATTGCAATGAGTTTCATTTATCCACCAGTGCTGGGCACAGAAGATTTACTATAGTCAATTCTTGGTTACTTCAATGCTGTTCAGAATCCCTGGATTTGTAATAAGTCAAATTTTCAATGACACGAAAGGCATTGTGGTACATCAAATTGACCAAAAAAAACTTCTTAATGGAAATCTCTCTGCCAGTTCTAACAATAGATTACGGCTGCTTAGAGGCCATTCTGTTTCCCCGTGCAAGATAATTTCCAACCAATGATTTTTTTATTCTTTGTTACGCTTGCGATACAGTTAGAATTACAATCAATTAAATTATTGAAACAGAACCCTGTACATTGTATTCAAACATAAAGAAGAATGTAGCGTAAACGCAAATTGTTAAATAGCATTACAAAAAAATTCATTGAACTATACGAGTTCAATCATGCATAGACACACCAGTATTTTCTCATTGGACAACGTTTTCCACAAACCTACTTACACTGCCAAGAATATTATAACGTTACGACAAAATTGAACACCGGATACTAAGTATTGTCAAGGAACTTTTTAAATTACATCACTGTCCTTGCACGGCATTCCATTGTAGTCCGTTCAAAATGAAGAGTCATGAGCATTAAATGACACAATAGGTTTGATAAAGAATTAAATGACAAAAAAATAGTCTTGGCAATCTCAGCGCTTCGCAACAATGGATTTGAACAGCCTAGAAACAGGTAACACCTCTTGCAACACAGAAACAAACAATGACAATTTGACAATTGCAACTCTAATCACCCATTTCGAATTAAGAATAACACATAGAACACTTACCCTGTATAGTTTATAAAACACAATGGAAGGTAGATGGCACAGCCGCAAATTGTTAAAACGCATTAGGGAAGAAGTACCATGCAGTGAGTCAATGCAGTAAAGTATAGACAAATAATTGTACAAGCGAGACGAGCATCAGTGGGTAACCAAACGAGCTAACACTGCAACAGCTTTTATCGGTTTTTGATGGCGTTCCACACAAAAGCTTAACACTAGTCAAAGTACATTTTACAGTATGCCAAGGGTGTTTTATTGTTACGTAGTCTTCAACTTACAATTTCGAGGCCTAATGAGTACATGGCAATAGAGGTATTGTACTACAATAGAATTACAGAAACAAACGATAATGGCGATACTTTCAGCAGAAAACCATCACTCAAAAGTTACAAGGCACTACACCAACCCAGTCTTGAATGAATCCAGAGCGGTAAAATCAAGTTGAGGATTGTTGGGCAACTGTTGACACAATAAGTTACATTTATCCACCACTGTTGGGCATCCAAGATTTACTATAATCAATTCGTGGTTACTTCATTGCTTTTCAGAGTCCTGGAATTTTAATAATGAGAATGAAGCTTTCACTGACACTAGAGGCATTGTAATGCATCGTAATGACCAAAATAACCCTTCATAATGGAAACCTCTCAACCAGCTCTAACAGTTGATGACAACTGTTTAGAGACCCCACTGCTTCTTCGTGTAAGACATTATTCAACCATTGTTATTTTTTCATTTGATGTGCTTGTGCTCCAGTAAAAATTATATTCCAATTAAATTATAGAAATGGAACCCGGCACATATTATAAAAACATAACAATTGGCGTAGCGTAAATGCAAATTTTTCAAAAGCACGACAAAAAAGCTAAATTGAACTGTACTAGTTCAATCATGCAAAAACTATCAGCAGTGCCATCTCATTGGACAATGTTGTCTACAATAAACCAACTTACGATACAGTAACCATTACAGTATTACAACGAAGTAAAACATGGAACACTAAATATTATCAATACACTTTTTTAATTATATCACGATTATTGCACGACATTTCAGAGTGGTCTACACGAAATTAAGAGGCATAACGATTAAACGACCATATAGGCTTTCGAAGATATTCAACGGACAAGAAAGCAATAGTAACGGAAATCGTCCCAACGATTTGCAGCAATGGATTTGAATTGTTTAGGCTCAACTAGCTCCTGGTGCTACTTACGAAACAACCAATGATACTTTAACACTGCAACTCTAGTAACATATTTAGAGTTAAGGTAAAAATAATACCTATACGCTTACACTAGTTTATAAAACACAACAAAAGAAATCTGCTATCACCGCAAATTGTTAAAAGGAAGACGAAGAGGCACTATTCACTGAGCGAATTTAATGAAGCTTAGACGAGTAATTGAACGATCGATGCAAGCATCAATGGGTATCCAAAGGAGATGACACTGTAACAGCTTTTACTAACCAAGGCGGCGTTCGGTACAAATCTTTACAATGATCAAAATACATACCACGCTAAAGTATCTACATCGTCTCAAAGTGGTCAAATTGTAATAAAGAGATCTAATAATTACGTGCCATTGCAGAAAGCAAGCAAAAAAATCAATAACGGCAATTCTTTAAGAAAGAGCATCACATAAGAGTTTGAGAGGTACAAATAATCCACTAATGCATAGTGCAACTATGGTACCATCGAGTATAATTGGCTTCAAAAATGAAGCTGGCTTAAAAACAAAGAGCAGTAAGCCCCTGCGACAAAGTTGAAACAGGCCCACATAGTAAAGTAATAACTATTTTTGAGACGTCATCAGATTGATGCGTTTGGAAGGTGGCTAAGAGACCCACAGGTTTACAAGGTTGTTAGGTTTTCTTAGGGTTTCTTAGGTTTTCCTAGGTTTCCTTAGGTTTATTAGGGTTATTTAGGGTTTATTAGGGTTTATTAGGGTTTATTAGGGTTTATTAGGGTTTATTAGGGTTTATTAGGGTTTATTAGGGTTTATTAGGGTTTATTAGGGTTTATTAGGGTTTATTAGGGTTTATTAGGGTTTATTAGGGTTTATTAGGGTTTATTAGGGTTTATTAGGGTTTATTAGGGTTTATTAGGGTTTATTAGGGTTTATTAGGGTTTATTAGGGTTTATTTAGGGTTTATTAGGGTTTATTTAGGGTTTATTAGGGTTTATTAGGGTTTATTAGGGTTTATTTAGGGTTTATTTAGGGTTTATTAGGGTTATTTAGGGTTTATTTAGGGTTTATTAGGGTTTATTAGGGTTTATTAGGGTTTATTAGGGTTTATTAGGGTTTA